>PVIY010011505.1:0-65107 GCA_004026745.1 Myrmecophaga tridactyla
CACCCCGGGGAAAGCTGTTGGAACCCAGGGGCCTGGAGAGAAGACCAGCAGAGACCATCCTGTGCCTTCCACGTAAGAAAGAGCCTCAGTGGAAAGTTAGCTGCCTTTCCTCTGAAGAACCAACAAAATAAATCCCCTTTTATTAAAAGCCAATCCGTCTCTGGTGTGTTGCATTCTGGCAGCCAGCAAACTAGAACAGGGGCCATGATTCTGTTTTAGTATTTCAAGTTAGACTTCTGTTCACATGACATAGAATTCTTCTGCTTATACAATCAAAAAAAAAAAAAGAATTTTGTGGACTCCCCATCCATTTTACTTCTAGGTACCTGATGATCTACTAGCCAATGCCACAAGTCTCTGTGAGTTAGATCATTTTGACTGCTGATTTGACTCTGCTCTCATTTATGGTGACCATGCCCACCTTGTCTCTGATGATTAAATGTAGCCACATGGCTTCTGCCAACTCAGTACCTGATTATCCCAAATATGTTTAAGGATTCCAGCTCGGTGACAGCAGTTCCCACAGTAATATCTGACCTATAGAGAAGGACAACTAGGGAGCTCTTCGGGAATGGTGGGGCTAGTGCAAAACTTTACTGTGCAAAACTTTACAATGATGATATGGATACTTTATTTAAGCTAAGATATCCATTGCTGGTGGTTCTAAGTGTATTGTTTGTTTTCTTTCTTAAACAACAACAAAAAATACCTATTATAAGGTATGATTGAATATAAAAAATTTCACATATCTAAATCATAAAATTTTTTAAAGTTTGTCATTACACTCCTGAAAACCATCAAAACAAGCCAATTAATGAACATACACATCACTTCTAAAATTTCTTAGTGTCCCTACTTAATACCTCCATTCTACCACTTCTTGCTATGGATGTACTAAAGTTGTTCAGTGATTGACTCCCTGGAGAACTTGTGAGTGGTTGCCAGTTATTCTAATTATGAATTAATCATCTATAAACATTCATGAAGTCATGACAATTTTGAGTTAATTTTTGATAAGGTTTAACAAAGATGTTTTGTTTTTCCTGTGCACATCCCATTTTCTCCTGCACTATCTGTTGCAATAGCTATCCTTCCACTGAATTGCCAGCACCCTTGTGGAAGTTAGTTAGACTTTCTTTGTATGGGTGTATTTCTGTGTTCCTATTATTTTCTGTTGCCTTATATGTCTTCCCCTCCTCTAATGCCACAAAGTCTTAATTGTTGTAGTTGCATTGTGAATCTCAATATTGGGTAGAAAAAGTCCTTTCACATTATTTTATTTTGTTTTTGTTTTAATTTATTTTGACTAATTCTGGTCTTTGATCATTCATACAAATTTTAGTGTACACTTTTTTATATCTTTAAAAAAAAAGCTTTTGCTGAGATTTTAATTGAGGTTGTATTAAACCCATAAGCCAATTTGGGAAGAGTTGATACCGTTGCTATATTGAGTCTTCTGATCCATTAACTCAATATTATCCCCATATGTTTAGATTGTCTTTGATATCTTTCATCAGAATTTTTCAGTTTTCAGCCTTCAGATCAAAGGCAGGTCGATTGAATTTTATCTAATATTTCACTAGTATTCATGTGATTATAAATACTATTTCTTAACATATGTTTCTAAATGTCCATGTTACTACATAGAAATCTGCCTGGTATTAATCTTTCAGCCTGTCACCTTGCTGAACTCATATTTTAACTCTAAGTTTTAGTGGGTTGTTTTCTGTGGAGTTCTTCTGATTTTCTATGTAGATAAGATGCGATTTGAAAATAGGGATATTTTCATTTCTCCTTTGCTAAGGTGCATGACTTTTGTATTCTATGCCTGTCATGGTGCACTAATTAAGCTTCTAATTTAATCTTCTTTTTCAGAAACGCTATGGAAACCCTGTACAAACTAAGATTAGTTTGCATTTTAAGAATGTGTTTGTAAGTGAAGTCATGTTATGTGCTCTTATTAGTCTGATTTAATGATTTTCTCAGCATAAGTATTTTGAGATTCATTAACATTTTTGTGTAAAATAATTGTTCATTACTTTTCATAGCTGAGTGGTATTTACTTGCTTACACAATACGATTTTGCATTCTCAGTCGGATGAAAATTTGAGTTGCTTCCATTTTTGTATGATAAAAATAAAGCTATTATGGGCATTATCTTAAGGCTTTCCAAGGAAATATGCTGCTATTCCTCTTGATAAATATACAGGAGTGGATTCACTAAGATACTGCTGCTTAAAACAATTTAAAGTATTTCATTTCATTTCACTTTTTCACAAGTAGTGTTTGAAGGTTTAAGTTTCTCTACATACTTTTCAACAACTAGATTATCCTAATAGATATAAAGAGAAATACATAAGTGAAAAATACATTTATGAAAAATGGTCCTGGAATCTCTTCATGTACTTGTTGTCACTGGTATATGCCATTTGTTTATATGCCATTTGTGTATGTTCTTTGGTGAAGAACATATACAGACAGCCCCCATTTTGGGGGGTCTGTTTATTTTATTATTACTGACTTTTTAAGACTGACTTCTGTATGTATTGTGGATGCAAGTCCATTTTAAGATACATTATTAGAAAATATTGTTTCTAAATAACAATTTATTTTTATAGCCTTTTTAGAGCACCAAAGTGGAAGTTTTAAGTGTTTATATGTCCAATATATTCAATTTTTATTTTTTTTGTTTTCTTTTGCTGTTCTAAGAAATCTTTGCATAATCCAAGGTCACAAAGATTTAATACTATGTTTTATCATGAATGTTTAGCATTTTAGGCTTTGCATATAGATCTGTGTATCTTTGTACATCGTATAAAATATGGATCTGTGCTCTTTATTTTGCATATGTGTATATGCAAATAGTATATTTTTAATAGTAGTATATAGATATTGAAAATTGATCTTTCTTTCTGAAAACTTGTTAAGTTGACATTTTAGTTCCAGTAACTTTTTGTAGATTTCATTACATTTCTTACTTTTCATTTCTTACAATCATGACTTTGTAAATAAGAAAAAAATAATTCATTTCCTTTTTTATCATGATGCTTTCTATTTTTTTATCTTCCCTTACTGTGTTGAATACAATCCCCAAAACAATGCCAAATAGAATTGGTAAGAGAAGACCTCCTTGCTTTGGTCCTAATATTAGTGGAAATGTTTCCAATCATTCAGTATTATGTGTAATGTAAGATGTGGGTTTTTTCATGAATGCTTTTTCTTAGTTTGAGGAAGTTTTATTTTAATAATTGCTTGGACATCACTTTGTATTTTAAAAAATAATTAGTAGATAATAGAACTTTTAAAGTGTTTTACTACAACTATTGAGATATTGTATGGTTTTCTATTTTAGTTTTTTATTCTCTTGAATGACATTAATTGAATTTTGAATGTTGTCAATTGCACATTCCTGCTCTGTTAGGTTTTACTTGTTTCTAGACTCAATTTGCTAAAATTATGTTTAATATTTTCATAAAAAATTATGACTTAGATAGCTGTGCTATTGTCTTATAATGTCTTTGTCTATAATGTCTTGTCTTTGTCTCTTTTGATATCATCATAAAACTCTCCTTATAAAGAAAGTTACGAAATATACTTTCCTCTTTATTTTCTGAAAGAGTTTGTAGCTCTAATTGTGTAGTAAAATTCTCCAATCAAGAAACCTGGACCTGAGTGTGTGGAGGGTTATTTTTAATAAACTTTTAAAATTTGATATACTCTTTTTCCATCAATTTTTTTAGTGGGTTTGTTGGTCTTTGTATACATGGAAATATGTCACACTCATCTTTTTAAGATAATTATACAAAAATACTGTCTTTTATTTCATAGATACCATCATTGTTCCTAAAATATTTTATTTATTCTTATTCTAAATTTTATACAACTTTCAGGCAATACTATATAATATATTAAATTATATCAATCTTTACAATCCTACCAATATTTCACTTATATACCAGTTCCTAACTTTTAGATTCTTATATTCTATGAAGAATCATTAACATTTTGTGATATAAATCATATTTCTACTTAATAAAGAAAAAGATACTAACTTAAAAAATGAACTAAATATATGTTTAAAATTTGTATACCTTATGCATTTGTATTTTTGTAGTTTTTAAAACAGATTTTAAAATATAGCATACAATTCACCCATTTAAAATATACAGCTCAATGTTTTTTAATAAATTCACATGCATTTGCAACCATCATTGCAGTCAATTTTAAAATTTTTTAACTACTCCAAAAGAAGGCTTTGTGCTTTTACTATCACCTCCCTGACATCCTTTCTACTCTCAGTCAAGGCTAAACAATCACTAATCTACTTTCTGTCTTTACAGATTTCATTTCCCTATTCTGTAATTTTATAAGAAATGAATAATGTAATATGTGGTATTTTATGACTGGCTTCTTACATAGTGCTTCCAAGGTTCATCCAAGTTGTATAATGCATTAGTAGTTCCTTCCTTTTTGTGGTCAAATAATGTCCTATTGTATGATTATACCCAAATTTATTTATCCTTTTTCTGTCAATGGCCATTAGGATGGTTTCCATCATTTGACCATTTGTGATTGATACTGCTCTAAACATTTGTGACCAAGATTTTGAGTAGATGTATATATTCATTTCTCTTGGATATGTACTTAGAAGTGGAATTTCTGGGTCATATAATTCTATGTTTGTTTCAGGAACTACCAAATTAGTTTCCAAAGAGGCTGCACCATCTTACATTTCCACCAGCAATATTTGCTGGTTCCAATTTCTCCACATCCTTGCTAACACTTGTTATTATCTGACCTTTTTATAAATATATTTTGTTAGAGAAATTGTATGCTAATGGAAATATACATAAAACATAAAACACAGAGGGCCCATGTACAACCCTATTATTCATTTGCATTACTGAGGTACATTTGTTAAAATTGGTGATTTCGGAAGTCCATCATTCACAGTAAGCTTCATTGTATTGTACAACTTATGTTTTTTCTTTTAATTCTTATTCTATTTACGTATATAGGACCTAGAACTTCTCCTTTTCATATATTAACATGTAATTCAGTGTATTTAATAACATTCAGAATGTTGTGCTGCCATCACCACCATTCATTACCAAAACTGTATAATCAAGCAAAATAAAAATTCTGTACAATTTGAGAATAATTCCTCATTCCCAATCCCCTCATCCAGACCCTGTAACCTATATTCTAGATTCTGACTCAGTTTGCTTATTCTAATAATTTCATATCAGTGAGATCATACAATATTTGTCCTTTTGTGTCTGACTTATTTCACTCAACATGATTTCTTCATGGTTCATTTATATTGTCACATGAATCAGATCTCCATTATTTTTTAATGATGAATAATATTCCATTTTATGTATATACCACATTTTGTTTATCCACTCATTGTTTAATGGACACTTGAGTTGCTTCCATCTTTTTGCAATTGTAAGTAATACTATGATAATTGTACAAATATCTATTCTAGTTTCTGCTTTCAGTTCTTTTGGGTATACACCTAGTAGTGGGGTTGCTGGGTCATATTGTAATTCTTCTACTTCTGAGTAGTGCCATACTGTCTTCCACAGCAGCTGCTTAGTTTTACATTCCCACCAGCAATTGATGTGTTCTTATTTCTCCACATCCTCTTCAACACTCATAATTTTCTATTTATTTTTAATAGTAGCTATTCTAATGAGTGTGAAATGATATCACATTATGGTTTTGTTTTTACATGTCTCTAATAGCTAATGATGTTAGGCATCTTTTTCTGTGCTTCCCTTACTTTTGTATATCTTCATGGAGAAACCTATACTCAAGTTTTTTGCTCATTTTTAAAATTGGGTTTTTGTCTTTTTATTGTTGACTGTAGTATTTCTTTATATATTCTGGATACTAAACCATTATTGGATGTATTGTTTCCAAATATTTCCCCTCTTGAATAGGTTCTCATTTCACTTTCATGATAAAGTTCTTTGTTACACAAGTTTTTAGTTTGGATAAGGCCTTTTTATCTATTATTGTTGCTTCTGCTTTGAGTTTAAAATCTAAAAGCCATTGCCTATCATAGGAATCTGAAAATGTTCCCCTACATTTCCTCTTAGATGTCTTGTAGTTTTTGTTGTTATGTGCATGTCTTTCATCCATTCTGAGTTAATTTTTGTACATTGTGGGAAGTAGGAGTCCTGCTTCATTCTTTTGCATATGGATACCCAGTTTTCCATATACCATCTGTTGAAATGACTATTCTTTCCTGAGTGGACTTGGAACCTTATCAAAATTAATTTACAATAGATGTGAGGGTTTATTTCTGTGCTCCCAATTCATGTTCACTGGTCTATAACTCTGTCCTTGTTTCATTGTGTTTTGACCAATGTAGCTTTGTAATAAGTTTTAAAGTCAAGAAATATGAATCCCCCATCTTCATTTCTTTTTCAGTATGGTTTTGGCTATTTGGGGCCACTTTCCTTTCAAATAAATTTAACAATTTGTTTTTCCATTTCTGTAAATTGCACTGTTGGGATTTTGACTGGAATTGCATTTAATCACTAAATAATTTGAGGTAAAATTGGCATCTTAATAGTATTTAGTCTTCTGATCCATGAGGCTGAAATGTCCCTTCTTTCATTTAGAAGTTTCTTTCATATTTTAAGCAAAGTTTTGTAGTTTTCCTTTAATTCTTGGTTAAATTTATACCTAGATATTTGATATTCCCAGATGTTCCTAGATATTTGATATTTTAGTTGCTATTGTAAGTGAAATTTATTTATTGAGTTCCTCCTCAGGTTGCTCAACAATAGTGTTTAGAAACACTACTGATTTTCATGTGTTGAGCTCGTACCCTGCCACTTACTGAATTCATTCAATAAGTCTGGTAGTATTTTGCAGATAATTTGTGATCTCCTCTCTACAGGAACATGTGGACTTGAAGTAATGAAAGTTTTGCTCATTTCTTTTTTATATGGATACCTTTTCTCCTTTGCCTACTTGCTCTGGCAAGAACTTCCTGCACAATGTTAAATAACAATGGTGAAAGTGGACATCATTGTCTTTTGTCAGATCTTAGAGGGAAAGCTTTCAGACTTTCACCATTGCATCTGATGTTGGCAGTAGATTTTTCAAATATGCCGCCTGTGATATTGAGGAAATGTCCTTCAACTCCTGCAGTTTGGAGTTTTTTATTAAGAGATGATGCTGAATTTTGTCAAATGCCTTTTCTGCCTTAATTGAAATAATAATGTAGTGTTTCTTCCCTTCATTTTGTTGCCATGGTATATTACATGAATTGATCTTGTCAAATGCCTTTTCTGCCTTAATTGAAATAGTAATGTAGTTTTTCTTCCCTTTATTTTGTTGCCATGGTATAATATATGAATTGATATTCTTCTGTTGAACAAGCCCTGCACACCTTGCATACCTGGGATAAATCCCACTTTACTCTAGTGCACAATTCTTTGAATGTATGTTGCATTACAAAAATATATGGCACACATCACTAATTTGCATGTTATCTTTGCACAGGGGCCATGTAAGCTCTGTATCATTCTTATTTTAGTATATGTGCTGCCAAAGCAATTACCATCTCAGTACATTTTGTATCCTTTTTGATACATCATTTGAAGTTTGATGTAAAGACCCTTGAATTTTTTTTGTAAAATAAGGTAAAGGGTTATATTTATCCCCAATTTGTTTTGTCAGATCAAGACATTATAACACTTTACCTTCTGTTACAAGTCATATTCACTGATAAATTTGGAAAAACACACAAGCAAATGATGTAAGAAACCTTTACTCTCAGCAGCTCCATTAACTAATATTAACATTTTAAAAGCCACTGTATAAAAATTGTGGTAATATTTATCCTCTCATGATAATATTAATATACTAATTTCTTGATCCCACTGACTTACTTTTATTCAAGTTTCAGTCTACACACAAAAAAATTGTTTCATGATGGAGAAGTAAACAGTTTAACCTCTATATGACATAAGTGAAATCCTTTGAACCTTAAAAGAAATGAAAGTAAACAAAAAATACATGGTGAAATTTAAGGAGAAATATGGAACAATTATGTCCAGAACACAAGACAACCACATAAATTGCTATATATCATACTCTACCCTCACTAGATGCATTGTGTATTCCAAATCACTTTTTTACTTTAAATACAGAGATCATATCAATGCAGTCAAACAATGGATCTTAATCAAGATATATTGCATGCAAATATGAACCAATTTTTGAGAAAAGGTAATCTCATGAAAAAGAGGAAGAATACTAATCCATAGTGGAACAAATATTTACACTTGGAAACTTCTGTCACCGACTTTAAGAAGTTTCTGTTAATTGGTGTATCAACTGGTATAGGCAAAATTGACTGACTTAGACAAAATAAGATGTTGAGAAGAATCTATAGATTACTGTTTACAAAGTACTTTGAGCTACCAGATTCCCTAGTTTTCGTGCTTGAAATTAAAGACATTGATGAGAAAAGAGGGGGTCCCTAGGTTTGGAATAGGAACATCTGAGAAAATTCAGATAACTGAGTACTTCAAATCATCACACCTCACTGAGTCTTCATGCAAGCACAATTAAGTCCAAATCTAAGACACCCCAGAGGAGAGTACAAACATTAAAAAAGGAACAAAGGGTTTGCACAAACAGATACATACACAAGCACATGCAAGGGCACTGCAATATTTAAGTGTATAAATAGGTGAGTAAAATATAAAATACTTGTAAGTCCTTAGGTACCTAATATTTCCCCCCACTTCCACTCAGCATACCCATGCCCATTGACTGTTTTTATTGTCAACAGATTCCTGCAGTATTCAATGTATTGAAACAATTTTTCCCCTTTAAGAAAGACAATTATTTTTACTGTTTTTGTCATTAATTTATTTACAGCATTTAGAAGAGTGACTGGCACATAGAAAGCAATCCGTAAATATGTGTTGAAATTATTTGTGCTTTCTATCCCATCTTTAGGTGCATAAAACAATGTTTAAAGTGCATAACTTAATTTATAGGTGTTATATTTTTACAGTGAACTTTAAGAAAATATATTGCATACTTTTTACCAACTTCTATTTAGGGCATATTTTACATCTTCGTTTCTTAAGTTATAGGTCAAGGAATTCAAATGGGGATAACCAGGGTGTAAAATATAGAGGTTAATTTATCAGTGTCAAAGGAAAGACTGGACTGGGGCTGCACATACATTAATATTAACATCCCATAGAACACTACTACCACTGTCAGGTGGGATCCACAAGTGGATGCCCTCAACATAGTGTTGTGTCTGCCCTCAACATAGTGCATCCTGAGAATGGCAACAAGAATTATGCAGGTAAGACCCAAGAACTAGTAAAAAGGGTGAAATCAAATTAAAAACTGAGACTATCTAAATAATCAGTTCAATTTCTTGAGTATTTGAGCAAAGCAGGATAACAAAGGGAGACTCTTACAAATAGAAATGCCTGATAACATTCAAGCCACAGAAGGATAAATTAATAATCTTGATGGTGACAAGAAGGGAAACAAATGTGCTTTAAAGATAAGGGATTGCCATCAGTACCCAACATATCCTTTGTGACATGATGGCTGTGTAGGGCAGAGGGCTATCGATGGCCACATAGTGATCATAGGCCATTGCCAACAAAACAAAAAGTTGGCTAATGATTAAAAATGCTAGCTGTGGGCGGCTGCCATGGCTCAGCAGGCAGAGCTCCGACCTGCCATGCTGGAGGTCTGGAGTTCGATCCCTGGTGCCTCCTGCCCATATGCAAATTTTAAAAAAATGCTAGCTGTGTGGCACAGAAATGACAGATGTCATTTTCATTCACTACAAAATTTACCAACATTTCGGTTCCCACAGCTGTTGAGTAGCCAAGATTGGTAAAAGACAGGTATCTGAAAAAAAGTACATGGGTGTTTGTAGCCTGGAGTACATCATGGTGAGGATGATCATGCCTAAATTGCCCACCACTGAGATTAGGTCGATGATGAGGAACAGCCCAAGGAATGGTGCCTGCTGCTCAGGGTGGTCTGTGATCCTGGGCAGAATGAATTCATTCAGCACCAGTAGATTGCTTTTGTCCATGAGAATCCATCAGGAAACCTATATTGGATAGAGTCATCAACATAATAGCTTTCACTTAGTATCAACTAAGAGTTTTTTTGTATAAAGCCAGTGTGTATAAGTAAATTCAGAACTTCCAATTAAGAATATTTGAACATAAAATCAGTTTCTCACAAACATATATAGAGACAATGATAGAGATACATGGAGATGATATGTAGTGTTAGATATAGAGATAGGGGAAAATTATGTTTGGTTATATGTATGATAAAATTCTGTTCTCATTATATTTATGTAATGACAATTACGTGATGATATTTATGGAATTTTACAGAATGTGGCAAGATGCACATCGTAACCACATAATAAAAAATTAACACACAAATTCAAAAAAAAATTATGGAAACATTTAGAACCCCTTGAAACCACATAGCCTTATGAAAGATGGCACAAGCTGAAGCAATTAATACATGCAATAGGTCCATGACAGGTGTGTGGATAAGATAAGGAAACCCTCACCAATCACAATGAAGATAATTTGTCTTTAAACAGGGAAATATCCAGGAGATATAAGATGATAGACAGATAGATGATGGATGGATAGATAGATAGATAGATAGATAGATAGATAGATAGATAGATAGATAGATGATAGATAGATAGATAGAAAGATAAAGTCTCTGTATACCACCATTGTGCCATATACAAAGGAGTGCTTTGGGCACATGCTGGACGTTTTCTAAATCTCTTTAACCACATATTCAAAATCAGCACTTCCTTGCAGGATTGTTGTGGAAGATAAGTGAGGATTGAATGTTTCCCTGTGTTTGTGGTACCTGGAAGTAGCTCTCAAATATCAAGTAGTTAGTGTTTGTTTTGTTTTCATTTTTTTAAGTGATGACATTACATTGCTTGAAAGGCATTTCTTTTACTTAAGTTTATGTATTTTTCTGGTGTAACTTGATTTCATTGTCAGGACTGTGGTGCTGAGTAGGCTGAGAAGGATGCTGTCCCTGAAACAGATGATAGCAGCTATCCTCCACCCCCCCAACACCATTACCAAAACTCAGGCCATCAGTGTCATTCTCTTTTATTACTTTTCTTTGACTCTACTTATGATATTTTAATATAATTTTACTTAAATATAAATTTAGTTAAAATATTTCCCCTATTAAGGGGCATCTTCATTTTAACTGATAAATGGAAATTTGTTGGTAATAAATCAAGCATATTTTCTCATGGACAAATTGCAGATAAAATAGGAAATTTGCACAAATTGGGAGAAAGTGAGGACATTGCCATTGGTTTTATATAAAGAAGTTTCATAAAAATTCCTTTTAATAAAAGAATTTGTTTACATTATGAGAAAAAGTAGGTCAAAATCTGCTATATTGCCCAACAAAATGAGGAAAAAATAAAATGCACTGAGGATAAGCTATTCATGCATTGCTTGTTATTTTAAAACCTTCAGCACACTAAGACCAAAAGGAATTTCTCCAAAAATAATTTCTTCACACTGTACTGCAGATAAACATAAATATAATCACATGAATATGTAAATAAAACCCTAAAAATCACAGATTGAACAAAACCAAGTAACATAGGGATAACAGGTGAAGATAAAATAACTATTGGTTTAAGAAATTGTCTGCCTCTCTCTGAACACAACCTTGGAGGACATTGGGGAGATCACCTTTTTCTTGGCTCCACCCTTTCCAAGCATTGGAGCAGCACTTGGGCTCTCTGCCATCTCTGGGGCACACGCTCAAGTCCTCCATTTGATGGCAGCCAGGCTGTCCCCAAATCCCAAGGAGCATGCTTCACCCTCTCCAAGGCCTGGGTGGCATGACTCTCCCACTGCAATGAGGTGGAAGGCCCATCCTCTGCCTTTGGAGCAAACTCACCCTCTCCACGGGCTTGGATGTGTCCACTCTCCTGGCCAAAGGCTTCTTGACTTCAGACTTCAGCCTCTATGGTTTTGCCTCTGAAGTTATTTTTCCTTCAATGTGAACCCCTAGTCCAGACAGGCAGTTGCTCTGTTTATATAGGTACCAGAGCATTGTCATTGGCTTTCTATCCAGTAGCCTTGGATCATTCCCATCAGACATACGAAGTTTCCACAAAAATCCTTCCTGGATAACTTCATGTCCAATCCTGGCTTTCTCTGGAATGACTGACTGGTTCCACATTTGGTCAAATCCTCATGTGGGGCATTGTTCTCTGGGGTCTCCCTTTTTGGGAGAACATCAATTTCTGGTTTCTGTGTACCCAAGGGTTCAGTTCTCAGCTTATCTCTTTCCTGTTGCATCTCACTATAAGCTTTGAGGAGAAACCAGGCTGCACTTTCCAAATTTAATTTGGAAATCTCTTCTGCTAAATATACAAGTTCATGGCTTTTAAAATCTGCCTTCCAGCCAAAGCAACTAGTCAACTTTGCCAGATTATCTGTAATTTTAAAACAAGGCTTGCTTTCCTTCCAGTATACAATAACATGTGCCTCATCTCTGTCCAAAGCCTGGTCAACAGCATCTTTAGTTTCCACATTTATACCAACAGTCTCTTTAAAGCACCCTAGGCTTTCTCAATCAAGCTTTCCACAAATCTTCCAGAATCTTTCCCTTATCCATTTAAAAACCCATTCCAACATGTTAGGTATTTGAAAACCTCAGCAGCACACCACTCCCGGTACCAAAATCTGTTCTAATTTGCTAGCTGCTGAAATGCAACATACCAGAAACAGAATGGCTTTTAAAGAGGGGAATTTAATAAGCTCCTAGTTTACAGTTCTAGACTGAGAAAATGTCCCAATTAAAACAAGTCTATAAAAATGTCCAATTTAAGGCATCCAGTGAAAGATACTTCAGTTCAAGGCCAATGAAGTTCAGGGTCTCTCTCTCAAGTGAGAAGGCACATGGCAAACACAGATAGGGTTTCTATCTCAAGTGGAAGTGCACATGGCAAACACGGCATCATCTGCTAGCTTTCTGTCCTGGCTTCCTGTTTCATGAAGCTCCCTGGGAGGCATTTTTCTTCTTTATCTCCAAAGGTCACTCGCGGGTGGACTCTGCTTCTCATGGCTATGTTGTTCTGCTCTGCTCTCTCCAAATTGCTCTCATTCTCCAAAATATTTCCTCTTTTATAGGACTTCAGAAACTAATCAACACCCACCCAAATGGATGGGGACATGTCATCACCTAATCCAGCTTAACAACCACTATTGATTAAATCACATCTCCAGGGAGATGATCTAATTACATTTTCCAACATACAATATTGAATAGGGAATATTCTGCCTTTATGAAATGGGATTTTGATTAGAACATGGATTTTCTAGGGTGCAAACATCCTTTCAAACTAGCACAGGATGCCTATTTGTTTAATCCCATGGCTGTGCAGAAATTAAACTTAGTTCTCATCTTCATTATATGTGTAATCTGTCATTCAAATGATCATTTGATATCATTTCAAAGACCCCCTCTAAGCACAGGAGATCAGAGCAAGGGAAAATCCTCTTACTGATGAGACGTTATATTGTGGTGGGAGCACGCTATATACATTAAAATTTTGCTTTGGTCTTGCTTCCAGATAAAGGTGGCCCTTTTGAAATGACATTGATTCTTACAATGATATTGTTAAATTCAGGAAATACATGAAATATACATGGCACATTTGAAATAGAATAAATGCAAGATTATAACTATATTTTTAAAGTTTATTTTTAGAGACAACTTGAAAGCACTATGGAAATCTCAGGATTAATAATTTTGAAACAAATCTGTACATGACTTGACTTTTTGGTTGAAAATTCAAATGAAAGCAAAAGATGTGAAAATCTTAGGGACTTGGGAGGGGGAGTTTCCTGTCTTCAGAGCTAGCTTATTTTCTTTAATCTTTTGCTATTCAAAGAATAGCTACTACTTAGAGAAGAAATAGAAGTAGATGTCTAGCCTTCATCATCAACTACAATAAAGATTACCACAAAACCAATTTACCCCAGGAACCCCAGTTATTAATTCAGATTGTTAATACATGTGGATAAATTACTTGGATTGAATAGTAGTAATTACAGGTTGTGGGGCCTGAGAAATTGTTTATCATAAACAGCCTGCTAAGATGGCTTCCTTAAGTGTTTCCAGGTCTGAAAATCCAAGGAAGCATGATACAGCATAGCTTATGTAGCCATAACGCAGCAGCTATTATATAACCAATGATGTAACATGTTTCCAATCTTATATCCCATGTATGATGTCACCTTTTGCTAAAGTTGGTAAAGTGCCATTTTTGTATAATTCAGTATATAAGGAACTATTACTCTATAAGAGAAAAAGAAAGATCAGCCCAGAGTGGAGAGAATGATTAAAGGTGACCACTTGGCCAGAGGCTCCTTGTGCTTTCTTTCAATTCACTACCAGACCAGAGTAACTGAATCTTAAGCTAGAACCTGACACAGATTAAAAGAAAAATGGAGGTCATGAAGAGTTACTGGAACTCTGAATGGGAGTCATGGAAAAAGGTGTTGTTTTACTCACTTTTGATGAGGAATCTGCCTGTGCTTCCCCAGTTTTTAACACAACACAATGAGAATAATTTGTGAGTCTCTTTCTTCCTGTGAGACTCTCCCTGAGGAGAAAGCATGTAATTTTTCAGTTATGTCAAAACATGTGAAGGCTTCAGGCTAAGCCAGTGAGAAGGGACACCTTTATATTCCCATATGAGGAAATTTGGTTTAGATATGCTTCAGTTTCTTTTGGTTAAATCTCTTCTGCTGCCACCCAAATATGTGGAATTAAAATACTACACTTGTAAGATAGATTTTAATCTGCCTTGTAACCCTTAATAAGTTTCCTTAAATACAATGCTTTATGCATGGATTTATGGTTGCCAGGACACAATGCAAAAGTATTTACAAACTGCCTATTGTTTTAAATATTCACAAGGGAAACATAGCATATCCATGTGTACAGATTTTTCCCTTACACAATGTTATTTTAAACTATTATTGAAATATAAATACATATAAACAAGGAGAACACACCATAAATTTGACAGACATATCTATACAACCACAACACAGATTCAAAAAGAACAACAGCCAAAAAACACCATGAAACATTATTAGAACCCCAAAGAATCCCTTATTTTCCTTTCCTCTGTGAACAGCCACCCACCACCACCCACACACTCCTGCAAAAAGTATAAGCACCATTCTGACTTCTAGAAACATATGTTGTTTTCACCTGCTTTTGTACCCTATTTAAGTGGATAACTAAGTATATTAATTTTTGTGGCTCGGTTCAGTCACAATAAACTGTTGCCTGTTGTTCTAGATTACTCATTTTACATTTCTGTATACAATTCCATTTTATGAGTATTATGCAAATTGGCTATCTGCTACTCTATTGCTCATTAGAATAAGTTCTAGTTCAGGGGTTTTATGAATAGTGCTTCTATGAGCATTCTAAAGCATGTTTTAATGAAAAATTATATGCAATTCTGTTGTGTATATTCCTGGCTGAGTCATAGCATATGTAGACTTAGTGTTAGTACATTTTGCCAAATAGTTGTTGCACCAAGATACACTTGCACCAGCAGTTCATTGTAGTTATCAGCACTCAATATTCCCATCACAAAGAGCCATGTTAGCCATTAATAATGATGTGTGTGGGTTTCATCCTAGTTTTCATTTTCATTATCAAGATGCTAATGAAATTGAGAAATTTTCATATGTTTAATGGCCATTTAGAAACTTTCTTTTGAAAAGTGGTCATTCAAGTCTTTTGCCAATCTTTATATTGGATTTCATGCCAATTACTTATTGGTTATAAGAGTTGTTTTTACATTCTGCTTGCAAGTTCTTGTCAAACATTTATGTATGATTATCTATGTCTGATATAAATATCCCCTCCAACTTTGAGGGTTGCTCTTTTAATACTTTTAATTTAGCTGAATGGAATTTCTTTAAATAGTCCAAACAATCTTTTTTATTTTCCCATATGGTTTGTGTTCTGTTTTAAAAACTGTACATATCACAAAGGTATGGCCAGCTTTTACAGAGCATAAGATTTGAATTGTGATGAGATACAATAAGTCAAGTTCTTCTTTTGTGATTCATACATCTTGACTTTTATTTAAAAACAATTTGACTAACTCATGATAATACTGATCCTGATCTACATTTTCCTTAGGAACTTTATAAAGTTATGTTTTATATGACTGTCTAAGGTTCATTTTGGGAAAAATTTTATACATGATGCAAATACTGAATCATTGTATCTTTTTTGTGGCAAAAGGCAGTTCAACTTTTTCCAGAACCATTGTTTTCAAAAGGTTATACTCACCCCATGAATGTTTCTTGTCACCTTTGTTGAAGATCAAATGACTATATAGGAGTGAATCTATTTTTTAACTATTCCATTGAATTAGGTGTAGATGTTTTTCCCCAATATTACATTCTGTTGTGCTGAGACCAGCTCAGCATGAGGGGTCATGGAAGGCACCATGAATCTGAAAAGTAAAGACACTCATGCAGAAGAGCCTTTTAAGAGTGCAGGGGACTCATGTTTCAAAGGACAAGAACCCTGAACACTTGCTCAGCACCCTATTTATTTTCTCAGCACAGCAGAGAGTGCATGAAAATAACTTTTTGTTTGTGTTTATTCTTCAATAGTAGGTGCAGACAAAGACAGCACCTGTTCCTTCCTTATTGGGGTAATGATTATGAGACAAAGAGCATGTTTTTGCTCTTTCTTTACTGAAATGATAGCCAAGTGGCTGTTTCTCAGCTTCAGCTAACTTTAGTGTTCTAAAGTTAACATTCCATCATAAATCACAGGTCTCAGTGTTCTGATTCTGCAGATGTTTTGCAAAGCTGTTGCTTAGACTTTTTCTCTTATTTTTCCATTCAAGACTTGTTTAAGGAAGCCTTACAAAACCCCATCTCAAACTTATCACACTAGATAGAGGATGCAGAGGAAAAAATGTATTCCTCATGTGCTCCAGGAAATCACCTCCTATTACAGGAGATAAATGCCTAAATAAATATTAATGACATCTAAAATCAAGTGATAAGGATGATCCAACTATTTTTCAGCAACCAAGTCTGGAAATATCTGGAAAGATTCCAGAAAGAGTGATGCCTGAATTGAGTCTTAAAGGATAAATAATAATTAGCTAGGAGATGATAATTAGAAGTTTTTCCAGGTAGAAGGCAATCATGAGTAAATGCAAATTGTTGTGTGTATAGAATGTTGTTAGTAGCTTGAAGTTGCTGGAGCATACAGTGCAAGCTAGGGAGTAAGGAGTGATACCACTGGAATGCAAGCAGGAGATGTATAATGAAGGGTTCATGCCATATTGGGGAATTGAATTTTACCCTGTAGTTCAAGGAGGGGGATACGGTGTGAAGTATTTGAACAGGTGCTGAGGCACAGTTATATCTGAGTTTTCACAAACAACTTTCAGCAGCAGCATACTGGGTCATTTTTTAGGGGACCATGACTGGAAACCAGCAAGAACACTATTGTAGTAATAATTCAGGTCAGATATAGTTTTAAATTAAGTCAAGAAACTACTGTCTTCAAAGTGTCCCTCAGGAAGCAATATATGTGTATAAGGAGTTTTTATGAAGTTGTTTTCAAAATAGAGACATATCTGAGTTTTGGGGAAACTTGTTCAGGATACCTGGATGGGCTTAAGAATGGTAGCAGGGACAGCCAAGTGAATTTGGGGGATACTGCAGAGATATTTCTAGCTTATTTGCTGAATCTCTCACCCAGTTGAAAATCACTCATGCACAGACACTTGAAGCATGCTTTGTCACAAATTGCTAAGTAGGTGGGAAATATTCTTGCATTTTATACTGAAAGACTCTCTCAGTGTTATTGACATCTTGGAATATGAAGAGTTTTTATAATGATGATAAATGACAGTTTACTTTCCTTCTATTAGAGACAATGAATTGAAACCTTCTGGACATTTTCAGTAAGCATTTTGTTTGCACATTTCTTTGAAATCATCTTTTAAATCAAATGATTAATAATTCCAACTGTTAGTAATCCAAGAAACAACATGCTCGGCTACACTTTTAGCATGATATGATCATTACTTTTAACTGGGGCTTTCTCCCCCACCAATGAAATTTATGCTATTTACTCAGGTGTACTCCAGCATGTAGGTGAAGTCACAGAATATTCCAATGTACATGAGTAAGTCTAGAAGCTACTGTCTTCAAAGTGTCCATTGGGGAGTGTGTTGGTTTGAAAGGATGTATGTCCCCTAGAAAAGCCATGTTTTAATCAAAATCCCATTTCATAAATGGCATAATAATCCCTATTTGATTATTTGTATGTTTGAGTCTGTAATTAGATCACCTTCCTGGAGATGTCTCCCAATCAAGAGTGGTTGTTAAACTGGATTAGGGGAGATGTGTCTCCACCCATTTGGGTGGGTCTTGATCAGTTTGCTAGAGTCCTATAGAAGAGGAAACATTTTGGAGAATGAGAGATTCAGAGAGAGGAGAGCAGAATGAAATAGCCACAAGAAGCAGAGTCCACCAGCCAGTGACATTTGGAGATGAAGAAGGAAAATGCCTCCTGGGGAGCTTCATGAAACAGGAAGCCAGGAGAAGATGCTAGCATATGATGCCATGCTTGCCATGTGCCCTTCCAACTGAGTGAGAAGCCATGACTGTATTTGCCACGTGCCTTCTCACATGAGAGAGAAACCCAGAACTCCATCGGCCTTCTTGAACCAAGATATCATTCCCTGTATGCCTTTGATTGGACATTTCTATAGACTTGCTTTAATTGGGACATTTTCTCAGTTTTAGAACTATAAACTAGCAACTTATTAAATTTCCCTTTTTAAAAGCCATTCCATTTCTGGTATATTGCATTCTGGCAGCTAGCAAACTAGAACAGGGAGCAACAGATATTTCTTGAAGAGTAGAATTGCACATTTTCTTTTAAGTGATAATCTCTAACTTTGGTTTTTATCTACATGCAATTGTATCCTATTAATGGAAAAAAGTTGAATGTGATTGCAAAAAAGGAAAATGTGCATGTCGAATGTCCAGATTAGGTGGAATTTAAACATTAATTCCAGGAATGATTTAGTGGAAGGGCATGGTTTTAGCATGACATGAAGTGAAATCCTAGCTCCACTACCTTTTGGCAACGTGACCTAGGATATATACTTAACCCCCAAAAGCCTGGAGGCTTTCCCCTTTACAATCTGTGGGCAATAAAATAAATTTACCTCACCATCCACAATTCTTGCAACCTATGCCCTATCCCTACATACTCATGCATTGCCATCCTTTCCTCCCTGGACCCCTCGCCATGTGCAAGGACATACCTGTGCCCTGCCCTCCCTGTGCCCTGACCTCTGTGCCCTGTATCCCACACCTTGCTATCTACAACCCCACACTGCATGTACCCACTCACATTCTACCTGTGCACAAATCACCATGCATCTGTAGAGTCCCCTTCTGCCTCTCACTGTGCCTTACCCGTGTCCCCCATGCTACACCCTTTTCCTGTGTTCCAAGGCTTGCCTGAGCTGCACCCTGCCCCCACAGTCCCTGCACCACATCTCCACAATCCCACGATCCACATCCCATGCTCACAAGCACCAGTTCAGCATCCCTGATGTGTGCCTATACCTGCATCACAACCCATCACTGCACTGTTGTGTCCCTCCCTGTGTCCTGCATTCTGCTCCACATCTGTTCCATAAATACAAGGCTTTAGACTACTAAAGGAAATCAATGTCCAAAGTAAATAAATCAAAATATTTACATGCTGCAAAGACAAAAGCAGATGACTAAGCATATCAAGATGCAGATATAGCCCAGCCTAATGACCAAATTAAAACACCAGAAGAGATGCAGACTTTGAAACATCTAATCAAAGACATTCATATAACTCTACTAAATAAATTTGATGGGACGGCTAATGACATAAAGGAATTCAAGAAGACACCAGAAGAGCATGAAGAGGAATGTGAAAGAATATAGAAAAATGAGAGATATCACAGAGATTAAAGATGCTGCAGACAAAATAAAAAATGTACTAGAGACACACAACAGCAGATTTGAAGAGGCAGAAGAAATACATGAACTAGAGGATAGGACAACTGATTTCAGACACTCAAAACAGCAAATGGCAAAAAGAAAGACGGAAAAATTTGAATTGGATCTCAGGGAAATGGTTGACAAAATGAGGTGCACAAATATGACTCATTGGTGTCCCAGAAGAATAATAAAGGGCTGGGAAAAGTAGTTGAGGCTATAATGGGGGGAAATTTCACAACCCTTATAAAAGACATAAATATGCAAATCAAAGAAGCCCAATGAACTCTGAATAGGATAAACACAAATAGGCCTACCCCAAGACACATACTAATCAGTCTGTGAAATGTTGAAGAGAAGCAGAAAATCCTGAAAGCAGCAAGAGAAAAACAATCTACCACATTGTTTTAGTTTGTAAGCTACCATAATGCAATATACCAGGAATTGAATGGCTTTTAAAAAGGGGAATTTATTAAGCTGCATGTTTATAGTAATAAAACTGTGAAAATGTCACAGCTAAGGCATCCAGGGAAAGATATCTTGATTCAAGTATGGTCAATGGATCCAGAACACCTCTGTCAGATGGAAAGGCACGTGGTGATGTCTGCTAGCTTTCTATCTCATCTTTTTGTTTCATGAAGCTCCTCTAGGGGCATTTATCTTCTGCATCTCCAAATATCTCTGGCTATGTGGGCTCTGTTGGCCCGGGCAGCTCTAAAAGTTTTTCCAAAATGGTTCACTCTTTTTTTTCTTTAACTTTTTGTTGTATAATATAACATATGCACAAAGCAAAGAAAGAAAAAGCAATAGTTTTCAAAGCACTCTTCAACAAGTAGTTACAGGACAGATCCCAGAGTTTGTCATGAGCTACCATACCATCATCTCAGATTTTTTCATCTAGCTCGTCCAGAACATTGGAGGCTAGAAGGAATAAATTTTTTTTATCATCACAATTGACTTTTTTTCTTCTTTTGTGAAAAATAGTGCATATACAAAAAAGCAATGAATTTCAAAGTACAGCACAAAACTTAGTTGTAGAACAGAATTCAGAGTTTTGTATGGCTTACAGTTCTGCAATTTTAGGTTTTACTTCTAGCTGCTTTAACATACTGGAGACTAAAAGAAATATCAGTATAATGATTCAGAAATCATATTCACTTGTTAAACCCTACCTTCTCTGCATAACTCCACCACCACCTTTGATTTTTCTCTGACTCTTTAAGGGCATTTGAGCTATGGCATTCTAACTTTTTCATGTTGGAAGGGCTGTCAATAATAAGGCATAGGGAGATGGACTAGTGATGTTCTGAAAAAGCAGGTTTCTCTAAGTTTCAAGACTTATCTGGTCCAGGGGCCTATCTGGAGGTTGTAGGTTTCTAGAAAGTTACCCTAGTGCATGGAACCTTTGTAGAATCTTACATAATGTCCTATGTGTTCTTTAGGATTGGAAGGAAAAGTTTTGTTTGGCCATTGGAAAATTATCATAGATTGCAATGTCTAAACAAAGCTTGCTAAGAGTGACCTTCAGAGTAGCCTCTCAATTCTGTTTGAACACTCTCAGCCACTGATACCTTATTTGTTACACTTCTTTTCCCCCTTTTGGTCAGGATAGAATTGTTTATCTCATGGTGCCAGGGCCAGACTCATCCCTGGGAGTCATCTCCCACACTGCAAGGCGGGCTTTCACCCCTGAATGCCATGTCCCATGTAGGGGGGGAGGGCAATTATTTCACTTGTAGAGTTGGGCTTGGAGAGAGTGAAGCTACATCTGAGCAACAAAACAGGTCTTCTGGAAGTAACTCAGGCATGCGTATAGGAAGGCTAAGCTTCTCTGCTACATACAGAAGCTTCACAAGAGCAAGCCTCAAGATCAAGGGCTGAGCCTACTGATTTGGGTGACCCTAATGTTTGACACAGTATCAAGGGTTTCCCCAATGGTAAAGCCTAATAGTTTCATAGTTTTTCTCCCATCCCTAAAGGAACTTTGCTGATATTTTTTATTATCTGCTTAATATATTCTGAGATATATCCAGGCATTACATAAAGCTATACAGAATTAAAGGCACTCAATTTTTATCCTGAACTCCCTGTGTTTCAATTGTTTAAATGAGCTGTCTAGATGGGTTGATTTAGATTATGTGCTATGGAAAAATTAGGTTCTGGACAAAATAAACCTTTCTTCTTTTGTTCTCAAAGAGAAGATAAGGTTCTAAAATATACACAATGTCTTCCTTACCCCTGTGTTGCAAATTACCTTAATCCTGACCTGATCACCTTCGTTTTTATCTCTGAATATCAAGTTATACATATATAAAACAGACTAAAAATGCAGAAATGGTAATTACCTGTCCGGACAGAATGTGACTGCCACAAGAGCTTAAAATCTAGGCCCCAGTTTTCTTATAAGCATTTTCTAAATGAGATTATATAATAATTGCTCTTTTGTTTCTAGATTATTTTGCCTCACCATATATCCCACAGTTTCAGTCACAATGTTGCATGCCTCACAACTTTGTTCCTTTTTTTAGCAGCACAATATTTGATCATATGGATACACCATCATTTACCAAATTATTTCTCAGTCAGTACATCCTTCTGAGATACCTGATTAGACATCACATATAATGTCCAAAGTCCACAGTCCATCAACACTCTCAATTTTAGATAATTTCTTTGTTCGCAAGAGAAAGATAACCAATAAACACATCCTCACCTAATAGGAAATCTAAACCTCCCCTTAGTTCTTGTTTTTCCCACCATTATTTACCCCTGGTGTTGCTGTGATACTGTTGATGTTTTGCTGTTAAGCACAGCCATAGCATGCAATAGCAGTTTTCCTCCATACCCTGAACTTAAACACGTTTTGCACAACAATCACAACTTTGAAATATTTCATACAAGAACTTATTTATATTTGTAGTACTAATCAGTGGGACCCATAGGTCTCTACAACTACTTTCAAACATCTTTAACTTCAATATAATAATATTATTTTTAGATCCACTAGTGAACCACCTTCACTTTTATCTATTCCCTTACATTTAAGTTCAACCTCATTAGCTAACCATTCACCCATCTCTAGCTTCTATGTATCTCTAAATCCCCTATATCCTGTATTATAAGCCTCTGATTTTACCTTTACCATGGTCATAAAAGTGGAGTCATATAGTATCTATCCTTTTGTGCCTGGCTTATTTCACTCAACATTATGTCCTGAAGGCTCATCCATCCTGTCATGTGCTTCAGAACATCATTTAGTCATACTGCTGCATAATATTCTATCATATGTATATACTACATTTTATTAAACCATTCATCTGTTGATGGGCACTTGGACTGTTTACAATCGTGAATAACACTGTTATGAGCATCGGTGTGCAAATGTCTGTGTCACTGCTTTCAGTTCTTCTGGTATATACCAAATAGTGGTATTGCCAGGTCATAGGGCAACTCAATATTTAGTTTCCTAAGGAACCACCAACTGTCTTCTATAGGAGCTGTACCATTATACATTCCCACCAGCAGTGTATAAGTGTTCCAATTTCTCCAAGTCCTCTCCAATATTTAAGGTTTCCTGTTTGTTTAATAGCAGCCGTTCTTACAGGTATGAGGTGATATCTCATTGTAGTCTTGATCTGCATTTTCCTTATAGCTTATGAAAATGAGTATCTCTTCATGTGCTTTTGAGCCATCTGTATTTACTCTTCAGAAGAAATGTTTATTCATATCTTTAGCCCATTTTATAACTGGGTTGTTTGCTCTTTTGTTGTTGAGTTGTATGACTTCCTTATGTATACAGGATATCAAACTTTTGTTCAATGTGTGATTTCCAAACATTTTCTCCCATTGAGTTGGCTGCCTCTTCACCTTTTTCACAAAGTCTTTTGAGGTGAAAAAACATCTGATTTCAAGAAGTTCCCATTTATTTATTTTTTTCTTTTGTTGCTTATGCTTTGGGTATAAATTTTAAGAAGCTGTCTCCTGTTATTAGGTCTTGCAGATATTTCCCTACATTTTCTTCTAGCAGTTTTATGCTTCTAGTTTTATATTTAGGTGATTGGTTCAGTTTGAGTTAATTTTTGTGTATGGTGTGAGTTAAGGGTGTTCTTTTATTCTTTTATCTATTGATAACCATTTCTCCCTTGCCCATTTATTGAAAAGACTATTTTGTCCCAGTTCAATGGATTTGGGGGCCTTGCCAAAAATCAGTTGGCCATAGATTTGGTGGTCTATTTATGCACTCTCAATTTAATTCCATTGATCAATACTTCTATCTTTGTTCCAGTACCAGACTGTTTTGACTAGTGTGGCTTTATAATAAGATTTTAAATCAGGAAGTATTAATCCCCCCACTTCATTTTTCTTTTTGGGGATGTTTTTAGCTATACAGGGTCTCTTTCCCTTCCAGATGAATTTTGTAACTAGGTTTTCCAAGTTTTACCACCCACAATTGGGTGGGTCATACCTACACAGAAACAATTAGAAAGATTCCACCCAGAAATATTGGATGAGAATTAAAGGACATGGTTTTCTGGGAGTACATAATAGCTTCCAATCAGCACAAACATACAAGGGAAACCACATAAGACTGAGTTTGGACTACTCAACTGGCAATATGAAGGTAAGAAAGCAGTGATATGATATATTCAAGATTCTGAAAGAGAAAGACTTCCAGCTAAGAATTATGTACCCAGCTAAACTGTCCTTCAAAACTGAGGGAGAGACTAAAATTTTCACAGACAAACAAATACTGAGAGAATCTGTTGAATAATTATTGATGGAGTATAACACCATAATGTGCCTGAGCCAAGGAGAAGGAAAACAATACATGCTGTTTTAGTAAACAAGAAGATTAACAGGAACTTCTTGAACCACAGAAGTAGTATTTGAGAGCAGATTAAATTTCTATAGATCAGGTGGTGATGAAGCGAGAGATCTTTTATGGTATACTTTAGGTTGCTATGGTCTGGGGAAGAGGGATTCTGCATATTTTTAGGCTATTAGACTGTTTCTTCAACCATCTATGGATCCTAGCACAGTGCATACCCAATAAAAGAAATAGAGTGCTGAAGCTTGTTACATATTACATCCACCTTGAAACTGTGTATTTATTATGTATCTGTATTCTAGATAGGTGGTAGATTGAATTATGTGCCCTGATTTAAACCTATTCTTAATAATAATCTGCACCATTGTGTTTATAAATCCACTTGAAGATGTTGCCTTATAAAGAGAAAGAAACCAGAAGTTAGAGTCAGAGAGGGCTTTGGGAGGGGCTAGAAACCAGAAGTCAATGGAATCTGGAAGACAAAGATGGAGATATCATACGTGATTTGAAATAGGGACACAAACCAAGGAACCCCAAGAGTAGCTGGCAGCCAGCACAAGAATGTTAAAGAACTTGGAAAAGAGGTATTACCTTGCTGAAGCCTAGATTTTGGACTCTTCCTAGTCTCAAAGTCATGAGCTGATAAATATTTGTTGTTTTATGAAACCAATTTGTCATATTTGTGATAACAATATTGGAAAACTAAGACACTGCACTGTCTTTTATGTATTTTGGTTATTCAACTGTAGAGTGAAGCCATCAGAAGAGTCAACTAAAAACATGAATGCATAGCAAGACAGGAACAGTGTGGAGAAGAATTGGTTAGCTTATCACGGGTACCTAAAGTGTCATAAGCATCATAGGTGGGAGAAAGCACCATAGCATGGAATAAAGGAGTAAGTTAATATTCGAAATTTAAGAAGCTATGCCCATCTGAAGAGGTTGGTCCAATCAGTCCATATTCATTGTGATCCAATTTGGAGGCAAGATGGGGTATATTGAATTGTGTATTGAAATAAAAAACATGTTCTTAACCTTAATCTATGTTCCTGTGGATGTGAAGACAGTGTAAAGAGAACCTCTTAGAGATATGAGATGTTATTTTTAGTGAAGTTGTGGCCCAACTGAATCAGGGTGGGCCTTAATCTGTATTACTTGAGAATCTATTAAAAGGAGTCAGAGTAGGCCACAGGGGGGCGACAAACTGGAAGTTAGCAAAAACCAGAAGTCAACAGAAAGTGGAAAGTCATACAGTAGCAGATCAAGATCCTTGCCATGTGGTGGAAGGCCCAGATGCAAGGAAATGAATCCCAAGGATTGTAGCAAGTCAGTAGGAGAATACTGCAGACCCATGGGAGGAACCATAGCCTTGCTGAGACCTTGATTTTGGACCCTTGGTCTCTGAAACCATCAGTCAATAAATGCTGGTTTAAGCCAACTCATCATGTGGTATTTGTCATAGCAATCTGGCAAACTAAGATATAGGGCCACTGGATTAGGAAGTGTGTTGGAAAGGGATGTGCCTGGGCAGGGCAGAGCTTCTATTCCCAGAGAGGCAAGTAGGCAAAGTAAGGTTAGCTGAGAGTTAGGGGAGAACTATCTTGGACCTTTAGCCTTACAAATTGAAGAAACAGAGGAAAAGGAGGAGAGGGCTCTGGCTTAGAGGACAAATAGGTCCTCATGGTTTATCTGTGTGGGCATTAGTTCTGAATTTCACTGCTAGTGAAGTTATCTTAAAGAGCAATGTGGGAAGCCAGCAGTGTTGGCTGACACATCAGATTCAGAACCTTAGTAGATATTAGAGCAAAGTCACACCAAACCAGTCCAGGAAGGGATTAGTGACAGATCTGAGGACAGTGATCTGCTTCTTGAATATGCCAGCATTAATACAGAAACTGCAACAAGGACTGAATTTGCAGGCAAGTGGGGGCATCAGGAGACTGAAGCAGACCTTAATGCAACTGCAGAGAAAAATAAGAAAGGATTGACAGGTAACCTTTTCAAATTGAAAGGAAGCTGTCTTTTAATGCTATATTCCATTTATTAAATATTTGAATGCTTCACTGGAATGAATTAAAACATTGCTCAATAACCATTTAATCTAAATATACTCTAAAGGATTATTTTAGAGGATATACATTATTTAATTCTAAAAGGATATATGTGCACCATGTGAAGAGATGAGTTTTGATCTATGAGTCTTTCATAGAAGGTGTGAGTATGGTTCCAGGAGATCAGGGTTCACTTTCCCCTTAGAGTAACTGCTTGCTGGTTTTGAGCACTGCAGTTTTGTCCTGGAAGCATGCAACCAGAATCACAGAAACATGTGGTGCCTTTTGTGGGCAGCTCTCTTTGGTAATGTGCAGGAGTGGTACTCAATCACACTGTCAGAATAATGATAGCCATGAGAAGGAATCCATAAAGCTACTCATCATTTTCTGAAACAGCCAGCACTTTACTTGTCTGCAGGTGTTTGCTAGTGGTTGATGATGACACAGTTGGGTGAGAGGGAAGCTTATGAAAACTTGGGCTCTCTACTTTTGTTGAGAAGGTCATTTTGAAGGGAGAACTTGTAAGGCCTCTGGTACATCTGTGTCTGTCTTTTCATTAATATAATAAAACACCACCAAAATAGAGAATAGCAGTTTTTAGAAGGAGTCTGAGTTCTAATGTTATAAAAACTTGGGTTCTGTATTAGTCAGTGCTTAGTCAGAAAAGTAGATCTACCAGGGTATTGTGTGTGTGTGTGTGTGTGTGTATCTCATATATATATATATATCACATTGTACACACAATTGTTTATATAACACACATATAATTCATTATATATGTGTGAATGTATATGTGCATGTACATGTTTATAAAGGTTTTTTTTGAAGAATTTGGCCTCATGCAATTTTGGGAGCTGTCTCTATGCGGCCTTTGTCTTTGCATCTGATGCTCAAGCTAGAAAACTACAGAGCTAGCAGTTGGGAAGAGAAGATGCAATTAAACTGAAGGACAAATCAGGAAGCTGAAGAGCATAAGCAAGAACTGGAACCCACAAGGACATAATTAACCCTCTCATCAGTTCTTGTTGCCTCTGATCTTGATGGTATGGGTGTGCTGACAAAGCTGGGACCATTTGCACAGAGTTAAGTCAAACAGACATGGATGAAGAGTAGGAAAAACTGAAGGATGATCTCAGGAAGGTAGAACAGTCACAGGCCCTGCCTCATGCACTGAGGTGAGGCAGCAGATAAGGGACAATACATATGGGTTTAAAATGGTTGCTGCTTCACTTTCCCAAGAGGATTCACTTTAACTGGAAGCATACAAGAAAGGAATTCTGGGAATTGCATTCAGCTTAGCCAACCTGACACATACAAAGCAGCTACAGGTTCAAATTCCAACTGACACTTTTCACCTGTGTGATATTGGAAGTTACTTAATTACTTTAAAACTGCATTTTTTTAGCCTGCTTTAAGAGCTATAGTGAAGACAAATGAATATATGTATGTATGTCGGTATGTATGTATGTGTATATATATGTGTATATATATATACAATATTTAATAAATAGATTCCTTGTTTTTACCTTTTTTATATTACAAATTCAATTATACCTCATGACAAATTATTACAATGTTATGATATTATCTTATCCTTCCAATACCTGAATTATTACAGAACTTATTATTATAAAACATTTGTTTTGCATCCAATAGAAACAAAAGAAACTGACTTGATTCAGAATCTATTGGATGGAAACTATCCTAGAGATGTTCAATTCATTCATAATTTTTCATGTTGAGTCTGTGCTGATGTTTCTACACTAAAGGGAAAACTAAAGCAGGACACTGCAACTGGTTTTATTTCCCTTAAGTGTAATAAGTAGTAATGATATGAAAAATAATCACTATTGGTTATTGAGTATTTATAATTATCAGATGTTCTACTGTCTCATTAGCCCACTTAAGATTCTGAACTCTATATGGTAGGTGCTCTTGTAACTCACTAGCATACTGTGCAATTCCAACTTAGTAGAAGGAAGTTCGATTTTCATAAATTGTGTTTGCCATGGGTAGTGGAGGTGGGGGCTAGTGGTATAGTTGTTAGAAATTTGCCATGCAATAGGAAGGACAATAAAGCATGTAGAAAGAGCATATTTCTATGTGACTGGGGCAAGGGTGTATAAAACCTAAGCTTTAGAAACCTTTAATAATTAGTCAAATAAAGCAATGCATTTAATGTTCAATTTATGAAATATTTTTGAATTCGTATTAAAAGAAGAGATCATTCATTCAAGGAATGTTGGTGTCCTTCAGAAGACATTGCTTGTCTCAGGTTAGGGTCTTCCCTTCCATGTGAAGTCATACTTGACTATTTTGGATTCATGCCCCTTTTTCCTTTGAGTTTGTATATGCCAGCCTGTTTGCATAACCTAAGTGCTAAAAATGAACAAAACAGAGAATTGTTGAGGCATAGACATAACTCATTCTGACAACTTTGTGATAAGAACTAATAAAAGCACATCTCAAGATCTGTGATTACTTAGATGTATATCTTTGGGTAAGGAATTCAACATCCCCACTCTCAGTGATCATCTGTAAAATATGGACTTTGGCAAGGTAATTTTTGTGTTTATTATTCTTTGTGTATCTTTCTGCCAGGGTTGTAGAATGGCTGTAATTCAGAATCAGGACCATTTCTTCTTCTAAATGGTCTTCTAAGTTGTCCTTCCGCTATTGCCAATCCAGTCGTTTTGCTATCTACTACCCAAATAATAGAAATAAATACTTGGATGGAGATTTCTACAGGAATAATTGACAGATTAACTCTCAGATGGTTTATCATATTGTTATTACATAGATATTTAATAAATAGTATTTGATTAAATATAATGATTTTTAAATATATTCTAAAAGGTTATAGTATATATAGCTAGGTGGAACTTGCTTCTGTTGGCAGTCTTGAAGGCAGCAAAAGCATTATGCCTGAAAACTTAAGTCCAAGTCAGTTTAAATTTCCATTTTTTAAATATATGAAATATTTTGGTTTGCTAAATCTGCCAGAATGCAAAATACCAGAAATGGACTGGATTTTCAAAGGGGATTTATCAGGTCACAAATGTACACTTCTAAGGCAATGAAAATGTCTAAATTAAGACATCAGCAAGAGGATACCTTCACTCAATAAAGGCCGATCATGCCTGGGATTTCTCTGTCACATGGGAAGACACAAACATGGTACTTTGCTCCCAGGTTTTATTGCTTTCAGCTCCTAGTTCCAGTGGCCTCTTCTCTGAGATACTGTGTATTTCCAAGCATCTCCACAAATCTGTCACATGGTTTCATCTCTGTGCTCTCTATGTCAGCTCTAAACTCTCTCTCTCTCTCTGTCTCCATGAGCTCCTTAAGGACTTTTTTAGTAAACTAACACCCACCTTGTATGGTGTTATATAGAAACAACCTAATCAAAAGTTCCCATCCACAATATGTCTGCACCTACAAGAGCATGGCTTTTCTGGGGCACATAAAAGTTTCAAACAGCATGTTCCATCCTCTGCACCTCCAAAAGTCATGTTCTTTCCATATGCAAAATACATTCATTCCATCACAATATCACAAAATCCCTAAACCATTTCAGTTAAAAAATAAATACAATACAAAGTCAGAAACAGTTCAAAACCTCATCAAAGTCAGTTACAGGAATGGTCTGTCCTAAGGTAAAAATTTTCCCCTGGTGTGGGCCTGTGAAACTTAGGACAAGTTATCTGCTTCCAATATACAAAGGAGGGACAGTCATGGGATAAACATTACCATTGCTATACAGAGAAATTGGGAGGACAATAGGGGTCCTCACACCCAGACAATCTTAAAAACCTGCAGGGAATACTCTATTAGATTTCAAAGTTAAGAGTCACTTATACAATGCTGTTTCCTTGTCAAGACTTGAGAAAGTGGCACTCTTACTCTCTTCAAGGGTTTATGTAGCAGCCCTATTCTCTCTATACACTCAGGTGGATTCTCCAACACATGCAAGCATTAGGAAACTGCCTAGCTTTCATCCTCAACCTCTTCAAGCATCTGGGTGGCACCCAGACTCTCTGCCATCTCCAGGGCAAAGGCTCAAACCCTTCAGAAGAGTGGAGTGACAGCCAGGCTCTCCTGAACCCTTGGGAAAAGTACTTAACCTTCTCTTAGGTCTGAGGGACAACACTCTTCCAAAGCAGTGAAGCAGAAGGCTGCCCTCTGCTTCTGGGACAAACCCACCCTCCCACATGCATAGGTTGATCCACACTCCCAGTTTGAGATTTCCTGGTTCCTGACCTTATCTTCCAAGGTTTTGTCTTTAAAGTCATTTTTCTTTCCCTCTGTCCCTTTTTGTCCCCTTTTGTCCAGACTAGCAGTTTTTCTGTTCATACAGATCTTGCAAATATTTGTTGACATGCAACATACATGGGTCAAAACCATCAGACAATAGGACTTTCCACAAATCCTTTCTGGATTACTCCATGTTCTAGTTTGCTAGCTGCTGGAATGCAACATACCAGAAATGGAATGGCTTCTAAAAAGGGGAATTTAATCAGTTGCTGGTTTACAGTTCCAAGGCCGAGAAAATATCCCAATTAAAACAAGTCTATAGAGATGTCCAATCAAAGACATCCAGGGAAAGATATCTTGGTTCAAGAGGCCAATGAAGTTCAAGGTTTTTCTCTAGTGAGAAGGCATATGGCGAACACAGTCATGGTTCCTCTCTCATCTGGAAGGGCACATGGTGAGCACAGTGTCATGTGCTAGCTTCTTCTCCTGGCTTCCTGTTTCATGAAGCTCCCCAGGAGGCATTTTCCTTCTTCATTTCAAAAGATTGCTGGCTGGTAGACTTTTGCTTCTTGTGGCTATGTCATTCTGTTCTGCTTTCTCTGAATCTCTTATTCTCCAAAATGTTTCCTCTTTTATACGACTCCAATAAACCAATCAAGACCCACCCAAATGGAGACATGTCATCACCTAATCCAGTTTAACAACCACTCTTGACTAAATCACATCATCCAGGGAGATGATCTGATTACAGTCTCAAACATACAGTATTGAATAGGGATTATTCTACCTTTATGAAATGGGATTTTGATTAAAACATGGCTTTTCTAGGGGGCATGCTTTCTTTCAAACCAACACACTCCAGAAATGGCTTATTCTGGTTTGTGCTGAAATGGCTGACTAGTTCCATGTTTAGTTAAATCCTCAGGTGGGGCACAAGTTTCTGGGGTTTCATTTTCTGGAAGCCCAGAATCTTCTAGACCATCAATTTCTGGTTTCTTTGTGGCCAAGTTCATTTCTCAGCTTGTCCCTTTCCTGTCTCATTTGCTATAAGCTGCAAGAAGAAGCCAGGCTGCAATATCTACTTTTAGTTCGGAAATTTTCTCAGCTATGTATCCCAGATTTTCACTTTCAAATTCTTCCTTCCATCCAGTACCATGACTCAATTTTATCAAATTCTCTGCCACTTTAAAACAGGGGTTGCCTTCCTTCCAGTTTGAAGCAGCAAATTCATCATTTATCTCTAAAGTCTCTTTGGAAGAATCTTTAGCACCCATATTTCATCCAACATTCTCTTCAAAGCCAAGCATTTCTATCAAGCACATCAGATTTCTTTCAGACACTTCCCCTTATCCATTTAAAAAGCCATGCCAGTATTTTTGGTATTTACAAATCACAGCACCCCACTTCTCTGGTACTAAAATCTATTTTGGTTTGCTAAAGCTAACAGAATGTGATATACCAAAAAAGGATTGACTTTTACAAAGGGGATTTACTAGGTCACAAACGTATAGTACTAAGGCCTATATGAAAGTGTCCACTTTAAGGCAGCAAGAGGAAGAAACCTTTTTGGAGGAAATGCTGCTGGCATCCAGAGTTCCCCTGTCACATGGTAACTGCTGTTGACCCTTTGCTCCCAGATTTAATTGCTCTCAGACTCTGATTCTAATCAAAAGATCCCACCCACAATTGGGCGGTTCACATATCTATGGAAACAACCTAATAAAAGATCCCACCCACAATGCATCGGGACCCACAAGATTGGATTAAAAGAGCATGGTTTTTCTGGGGTACATAACAGTTTCAAGCCAGGACATGAAATCGATGACCCAAAGTTCTAAGAGATTTAATTGAAAAAAAATCTATCCTATCTTTAAAATTTGCTTTAATCTAGTGAAAATAAAATATTATGTTTGCCTTTGATCTGATAGTCATCTGATACAAAAACAATGAAATGTCAGCTCATCAGAATTTAGTAGAACACCCTGAAGAGAAGTTCACAGAAAATTTAAGGAACTTTAGTGGAACTTCTGTTGTAAAACGATGCTGTCTTGTCTTTAGGCTAATCCCAGAGTACAACTACAAATCCGTGTCCCAAAATGTCTGCCACAGAGAAGGAGATCAGTCAGTTTTACAATTTTCATGGCAAAGGTTAAAATAAGTAATTTCCACAACAGCTGCTGACATACAGTCTGCCTTTGGAGGCTCCTTTCCCTAGAGAATTTTATTTCTTCAAATGTCATAATTAGAATTCAATATCCAGTGACTAATTAAGGAAGTTTGGCAGCAGGAGACAATATGAATCACATTTTAACTACAGTTGCATCTTTCCTGTCTGAAGGGTCAGACACTTGTTGCTAGTCATGTCACAGGAACTACTACATGCTGTGAATAACCAAGTGCATTTTTCAGTGGGTAGCAGTTGTTTCCTTAAATTTCAGCAAGATTAATCAGAATATTAAAAAAATTTATGTGCCCTTCTCAAAAGTGATGGGATTCAAAAAAGTAGATTTTCTGGCAATCAGAAAAATGAGTTGTGTTCACGTTCTTGTATTATCTATCATGGAAGTGTAACAATAGGAGGGCACTTAAATCCATTGGTTTATTTGCTTATTTTTTCTTTCTTTATTTAAATAAACATCTATTAAATATATACTTTGGGACTGAGAACTGAACTCACACACATGAAAGCAAAAATGAGCAATGGTATTTTTCCTAAAGAGGGGCATAACTGAATTTGGTAAAAAAATTATCATTAAATGAGTGATATAGTGGAGTTTTATGCATGGTTCTTTGGGAAAACCAAGAAAGAAGTAATTAATCCTGCTTGGATAAGTCAATAAAAACGTGACAGAAGAGATAATATCTGAGGTGAGCCATAAAGGATAATAAGCAGGAAGTACTTAAGTAGATTATAAGGGAGAATAGGGAATTCCTTACAAAGGGAACCACATCTGTAGAAACAGGGATGTTTGGAGGCAACTGTCATTGGCTTAGTGAGAATTCAATGCCAGATACTTTGGGGCAATTAATAGAAGAGGAGCATATGGTACAGAATAAGAGTATGTTTTAATGCAAGAAGAAATGTAGACATGAACAAGAAATTTGTCCTCACCAAGAGTTATAGTTATGACAAGTTATTAACCTTCTCAGCCCTCATGACAGCCAGACAGGGCCTTTGGGAAGCTTTGTCTTTTTATACCAGTTACCTGAGAAAATAAATTATTTTCTTTGTTTTTCATGAAATGAAAAAGTTCAATGCATCCATAAAATGACATATTATTTAGTAATAAATATAAATGAACTATTGATAAACACAAGAAAACAGATGTATCTCAAAAGCATTATGCTACATGAAAGAAAGCAGAGAGAAAAAACAATTAAATGCATGATCTGATTTATACAAAATTATAGAAACAAAAAACTAGTGACAGAAAACTGAGTGGTGTTTGCCAGGAGTTAGGGACTTGGCAGAAGATGTTGATATAAAGAGACATGGAAGGAACTCTTTGGATTGTTGGAAAAGTTCTATATCATGATTGTGGTGATGGCTGTAAACTGTGAACAATTCTCAGAACTCATCAAATTATACACTTAAAATTGGTAAAAATTATTGCATGCTAGTTATGCCTCAATAAAGCTGACCAATAAGGTGGGCCAGATCAGAAAGTTTGAGCTAGAATAAGTTGACTTTCATGGTTCTAGAGGAACAATAGTCTTTCCAACAAAAAGTCCAGGATGAGGATGCTGTACTAACCTGCCCCCAGTTATCTGAAGGAGAACCACATTGGTTATTACTAAGCCATATAAGAAATTGGGGGAGTGTGATCCTTGGACTTAAAAAGAATTTTGGATTTTAGGATGGTTGGCTTTACTTTACAATAATCAAAAATAGTAATAGCTAAGTTTTATAAATCACTTCCTACCTACCAGAATTTCTTAAAGAGTGTGAAAAATATAAATTCCTTTCATCCTCAAAAGAGCCCTGCAAGTAAGCATTGTTGTTATTCCCATTTCTCAAATAAAGAAAACTGAGGTACATTGAGGTTAATTAACTTGCCCCAATCACAAACCTAGTAAGCGTAAGAGTAGATATTTGAAATTAGGTATTCTGGTTCAGAGTAGGCATGCTTAATCACAAAGTCTTACTATTTGAATTTAGGTTTTCCTGGAAATGTAATAATGAGGGGAGTTTATAGTCAACCTTGAAATATCTTGATCTTGTTTCATATTATTACTGGAGAAGTTATAACTACTTAAGACTTCTCCTTTGTACTGATGCAGAAGGAACAAGAAAAGAGGCCAGATTCCCATTGCTTATAAGCATTTTAATAGATTATCTCCACTCAGTTGGGAACTGTGGACCAATGGTGTCAAGCAATAATCTATTTTTTCCATTTTGTATTATTTCAGAGCCTATGACAACCTATATAAGACAATGTGGCTGGACATAATTTCAGATGTAAACTTAGAATAGGGAATGAATTTTCAACCTTTAATAGGGTGTGGCATTAGAATTAGTTGGTTTGTTGTGTTGTACCTAACAATTTCAGAGCCTTTTGAGAGGCAATATTTATATTTCCCACGAGTGATATCAAGAGTACCCACAAAGGAGCAATGGCTGATGTTGCAGGAGTGGCCTCATAAAGATGGGAACAAAACTCACCTCTCCCAAGAGCGATAACTACAGTAATACAAACCTGTATGATCTCAGGCTTAATGAGACACTCAATGGATTAGATGGATTAAATTCATGGGGATATTAGGAGGATTTCTTATAACCTAATACATCCATTTCCATGCATAGGAACCACCATTGGTGAAACCCTTCTGGAACAAGCTATTAGATTATTACTTGACACCATTGGTCCACATTTTCCAACCGAGTGGAAATAATCTATTAAAATGCTTATAGGGTACTGCCTCGTGCACTTGACTGCCCCCTCCCTCCCTCCCCTCCCCTCCTCTCCCTGGCCCAGGCTCCTGTGGACCCATTTGCTCTTTGGTCTTCTGCTAGGGAGAATGTCAGTCAATTCTCTCTCCAACATCCTGGCCCTCTCGCTGTTGCTGGTGTCTGGCTCCCTCCTCCCAGGGCCAGGTGCCTCTCAGAATGTGAGACACATTCTGTACAGAATTAGAAGTAGAGAATGAAACTATAAGAGAATGGGAAAGACCGAAGAAAGGCTGCAGTAGTACAAGGAGAAAACAGGATGCAAGAATGAGGAATGAGTCTTTGTTTGAGAAGCATCTGGAAAAACAGAATCTGTCAGAAATAATAAATAGATAAGGGACCACTAAAGTAAATCCAGAAATCAAAATTAAAGTAATGGTACAAAATCACCTCCTCTGAAATAATAGGTTGGCTTTCTGTGTGCCTCTTTAACCAAAATATTAACTTCCTTTTACCATTTACCATGAATCTTTAAATAATGCCATTGATAATATGGAATTTAAGTACCTTAGATAATGCATTTTTAACATGTTTGTGAGGTTTTTGTGTTTTTTTGTTTGTTTGTTTTCACAGAATTCTTAATTTTAGCTGGAAGGATTCATTTTGGAAAGTCAGGTAATATTGCAAGTAAAATTAGTTGATTATAAACTGTTACATTTTGTGGTTTATCTACGAATTAAACTCGCCTAATTTAAAGTGAAATATTGCAGTGATTCTATGTAAAAGCATTACAGTGGCATTAATGTCGAAATTTAAAAATTTGAGTACACAAAAGTAAATATACACAAAAGTAAAATGTATGTTTTTCAAGAGTTTATTTCATATTTAAGAAGAGGGAAGTCAAAGATTTGTACCTAATTCCAATTTAGTGCGTTACTTGAAATTGAAAGTAGGCTTAACTTTTTTAGGATTTGCTTTTGTATATATACAAAGATAGACATTTACCAATCAAATCTAATTCATTTGAGGCTATTTTGACATGATTGCTCAAAACTTTAAATTTGGTCTGTGTGTGTGGAAGTAGGCTTTACTAAATATTTAAAGAATTTTATAAGCATTTACATTTATTTGTTAGGGAGACATAATTAAGTTTTCTAAGACATCTGCTGGATGGTGTGGGTTGTGTGTAAACCCCCACCCACCAGCCTGTCCATGTGTTTCAAGTTAAAAAATGAGTCTTATGTGTTCATTAAGTATGATATACTCAGCTCTGATGGAAACATCTTGTGTTAATTTTTTTTGCCCTGAAAAGCATTAAATGGTATTGTTTGGCATTTCTGAAAACAGTTCTGGAATGGTTTAAGACTGGCTAGCATTTTTACCAAATAATCTTAATTACTGGAGCATTATGGTATGATTTCTGATATTTTCCAGAAGAACATCAATTTGGATATGCCTCGCTTCTCTGTTTTATTTTGATTCCTATCATTGTTATGCTCAAATGTTGCTTCAAATTGACTAGACAATGGAATATAAATGAGATGATATGAAATCACTCTGAAAATCTCAGGGTTCTATATATTATGTAAGAGTCTATTATTAGAGAACATTAATTTAGGTCCCAATTTGCACCAGTAGTTTTACATTCTAAAAGTGATGAAATGTACACTCACATTCTTAATGTGATGAATATAAAATATGTCTCATAATGCGAAATCTTTTTTTGGTAAACGCTAACAGGGCACAGTTTTCCATATGGAGCATGGGGAAAAAACAGGCAAATGTGTGCCTGCATATGTAAACTTTTTTGCCATTGACTCTTCTTTTCTTCCTGAGTGTAGTTTTTGAAAACCACTGGACTAGAATATGTCTGAATTCCTTCCTGGATCTAAATTCAAGCAATTCTTTTGATCTTACAACTTAGGTACTGCCTCTAATAGATAAAGGGCCCAAAGAAATTACACTTTCTGTTTTAAATAACTTTTAGAGACCAACTTATGGAAATAATATAAACTGACCTTAAGACATACACTGCTTGAAATCCACTGCCTCTGTATCTACTTCAGGCAAAACAGTTCTTATTTCAAGGAAAATAGCATGGTTTCTGTTAAACAGTGGTCTCATAGTAAACTTGCTGAGAAAACTGCCAGTGTGAATTAAAAAATTAAGAAATGAAAATCCCTGCCAGATAGATGGATATTTTGTGTTAGCTCTGTTGGTTGAAAATTAGTTGACTCTTGGAGAGGCAGGAAAGATACATTGAAGCACAGTTACCTAAACTAATGGTATTTTTATGTTATCCTTTGAGGAGGTTTGTCTTCTTTATATGACTTAGCTTCCCCTGTCCCTTATGTACTTAAGACATCTATACTTATCCTTTAATAGTTGACAAAGGCAACCCAAGTGTTACCTGAATTAAATCTGAGGAAATTCCTAGATTGATATTCCTTAGAAAGAATGTGTTAAAATATAAATTTAGCCATTATACTCCTTTGTATCTGCTAGGTAGGCTCATTTCCTGACTTTTTTAATGTTTCCATTAGAATTTCAAAACATGTAGAAGCACAGCAGATGTCATAAACCCCCCATGTATCCATCATCTAGTTTCAACAGTGATCAACCTCATCCTTGCTGCTTGTTAATTAAAAATGAACTTTAAAAATTACATTGCAGACTAAAATTTTCCAGGAGCTGAAATGCAACTAGTGGCACTTAGGTTATGTTAGTAAAATACAAATATTTGGTTCACATGTAATAATGCTGAAATGACTTTAAATGATATAAATGCTTTTTAAAAAAAAAAAGGCTTTAAAACTTTTTTGTCTGTGACCCAGATGAATAAAATAGGTCTATTTGTGACTACATGTATAAATATGTAAAGTTTTGTGAAACAATACCTACCTTTACTCTGTGTGATGAATTCTTAATTGTATTTCATTTAAAGAAAATTACATGACCTTCTAAATTGATTTCACAATTCATTAATGGGTCATGAGTCTCACTTTGAAAAACAACATTTTCAGGAATTGAGCAGTTTTTGTTTTTTAAATGCTATGTTAGTCTTGAGCAATCTGATGATTTTGTAAGCACTTGAATTAGTAATATCAGCACATACCATTACTGGTCTTTCTTGGTAAAGAAAATACAGTATTATTGCATCCATATATTAGTCACTATATAATAATTTACTTTTCCTATATGAATTTGGAAAGGAGGGAAGTCATAGACATTTGAATACCATAATCAAATTGAATTTTTTTCCAGTATGTTTAGTTATCCTTTCTTTTAAATTAGAACTCGTTTCCTTATTCTCTAGTCCCTCCTTTGAGTTACTGGTTGAGTACAGCTGAGATCGTTACTTTTTATTCCTAGCTGAATGCTTACTCTGATGCTGTTGTCTGAAGCACATTTCTGGGTCATAATGTCCATATTTCTCAGAAACAACTCAGCTGGTCGTTGAGGCTGTCACAAAGGAAATAAATTCCTATGGGACTGAGGACTTCAACGTGGAAAGAATTCCAGATGAAGAGACTGAGGTTGAAGAAGTGGTTGAAGACTCCCACACAGATGTTCTAAACCATGGCTAATTTCCCTATAAGAGCAAAGGACTGTCACCAGTGAAGAGGTCATTGTTTGAGAGAGAGAGAGACCTGTCCTCCCCATCACCCTGCAAAGTCACCTCTCCTCCAGTTCTCATACACTTTCATCCAGCTACTGGAAAAAGAATTGGGTAGAACTCCCTGCCACTCATAAGAATGTCAGCAACACAGAATACAGGATCAATAAGCTTAGAGCTGTTGATTTGGGTGAATATCTCATTGTCAGTGCTCCTAAATAAATACCACCATTGAAATGAAAGCTGCTCTTGACATCAATGGCCATAAGTGGAGCAAGAACACGAATGAAGGGCAGGATGCCATGATGTACTCAAGTTGATTGGCTACTCTCACCCAGAGTGGATGTGGTGCAAGAAGGAGAATGGTATGCTCCAGGAGATTGTCAATACCTCTGACTGGTTCTTCATTGTCAACAAGGAAAATTATGCTGAGTTGAACATGTGAACCTCCAAATCACAGAAGGCCCTGGTGAGTATGAATGTAACGCTAACAACTCCACTGGCTCTGACTCTGTCATCACCATCCTAAGTGGGTGGAGCCACCTGGCCTATGCTGACCTTTCTTGGGCATTCTAGCTGAAATTATCATCATTGTGATGATCATTGTTTGTGTACAAGAAGAGGAAGAGGCCAGATGAAGTTTCTGATGCTCATCAGGCAGATTGAGCTTGAGGAGAATCCAAGTCCAGCCTAGAAGCCACCCCAAGATTACAGGCCACCTAGCCTTTCAGGAAGATTTAAGATGATAAATCAGCTGGGCCAATGAAAACCAACTCTACCAACAATCACAAAGATAAAAACTTGTGTCAGAGAAATGCAAATTAAGTACTTCTTATAATATCTTTAGGTTCCTGAAACTGGTGACAGGACCAACTAAATTTTATGCTTGGACCTCTTTCGTTCTAAAACTACATTTTTCTCCCCTTTTGAAGTGAGCAACACCACAATGACTGTATAAAGCATGCCTTATTTAGCCTCTTCTGTAAGGATGAACTAACTTGACACATTTTAAACAATGCTTCAAAGTATAAGGTGTAAACTATTTGGGGCTTGATGTGTTGTGAATGTTGCTTTTTTCTCCCTTTGTTAAAATATTTAAATAGAAGTGAAAATGTCCTCTAAGGATCAGATCCTGTGTGCACTATATTTTACTTAACGCAAGGGTTAATTTGGAAAAATACTCTAAAGTGCACTACTGCCATCTAGTGACACATCTTTTTGTAAAGTACAGCAAAATCTACAGATATATACAGTATATATATATAGATAGATATATATACAGTATATATAGGGGAGTAGGAGAAATCCAAAATAAAGTAAATGCTTGTTTCATTTTTAAGCTGCTGATATTCATTTTTTATTGTGTGTTGTCAGTTGAGGAAACTTTAGTGGAGTTCTGGTACATAAAGATGAGTAATATAAAGAGAAATCTCTTATTTTAAGGTCTTAACTTATGACTTTAATAGGAAGCTGGAACCATCCACTGAATGGATAATGAATAGCAGTATATAAGTATGATCACTTTTTAAGTGGCTATTTTTTCTTTTGTTAAATCATACAGATTCTTAAATCCTTTTTTGCACTGATGTGTTGAACCTATTCCTGTAAAATCAATTAAGGCAAACTTTTATAATTTACCTTTTTTTTTCAGTGACCTTGAAATGTTATAGCATGGTGGTAGTCTATGCAACTAGTTATACCTTTTTTGGTTTGGCACTGTGGTTTTTTCCACATTGATTTAATGGCTGATTGTAGATTTTGTAACCCAACAGGGTTCTCATGCAGTACATAACTATAGATGCATGTACTTGTGTTTTGTGTAATTGTTGAAGTGCAATAATGTGTAAAAAACTGGATTCACCTGTTTTTAAAATAAAAAATAAAAGGCGTTTGAAATTAAAAAAAAATGCTTATAGGCAATGGAATCTGGCCTCTCTTCTTTTTCTTTCTTCATCAATACAAGGGACAAGTCTTAAGTAGTTACAACTTCTTTGCAAATGAAACTTTCCCTTGGTTAGGCTGTCCCAAGTTCTAAACTGGGGTGAGAGCAAAGAGAATTGGTAAACCAATCTTGTTGCATGGTTTAGTCACAACTCTAATCTAGCCTTTGTCAATAATAAAGCTGATGTTTTGACCTCCATTTCTCTGATGCTTGTGTTCTAGTTCTCAGTTGATTCAAAACTTGGGTGATGCAAGGAGATGTTATTAATGGGCTCACTCAAATGGTAGCAATGATCATGATGTGGTCCATTATCTGGTTCACAGTGAAGGTGATGGGCAGGGGGTAGTGTTTGGAATATGGACATCAGGAGGATCAGCACAAAATGGGGAAGAAAATAGAGCAAAACTAAAGTCTTTCAATCTCTCATATAACCTTTTCTTCATCCATGGTACATAGCGCTCTTCTTCTCTTCCTCATATCCTGGCCAACACACACACATACATGTTCTAACATTCCCTAAACACAGCACACATACCAACAAAAACAACAACAAGAACTTTTCATAGGTTCTATGATTGTTTTATTAAATCCCAGAGCCCAAAGACCAACAGGAACATTCTGTTGACACTTTCATCCAAACAATTTAGTTTTATTGACTTTTCTCAGCAACAAAGATTGTGTCCCATGGAAATTGTGAGACATCTTGTTGACATGGAATTAGGGTGGTCTTGTTATATGGTTTGGACTTGATTTGGGAGTCTGATATGGACTGGATTATCAGATAATGAAGCCTATGTGGTGATGGATTATATTAATTTTTATATAGGAGATGGGAAGAATAAAGTAGGACTGCTATTGGAAGTATTAGTCACTCCTATTAGTTGTGAGAAGAAAATATGGTTGCATAATGTCCTTGATTTTGTCTTGTGCCATCAGGATAATAGAATAACTTCATCTGATATGGATATTCTGTGGAATTCTTTGAGAGGGAACTCTGCACCTAGATTTTGGCTGCCAGGACAGCTAAAAGTTGTCAACTGTCAGGAATTGTTCTTTTTCTTCTTTATCTCAGTTTCTTACATCGGTCAACTCATAGCTAACAGTTTTCAACTGCCATGAATTGTTCTTTTTCTTCTTTATCTCAGTTTCTTACATCTGTCAACTCACATTTCCATTGCAAGGCAGCTCAAAAATTTTGTTTTCAGGGAATAAAAAAAAACTTTTGTTAGTTACCATATTATCAGCCATGACTAAGTTTTAGAGCAGAATTTTTGAGAGAAATGAAGTAAAAATATTAGCTTTAAAAACTGATTTATCTCTAAAAATAGAATTTGAGCTTAATTTTAAGTTTAGATTGGCTATGTATGTGCCAGTAATTTATTGGAACTACAAATTCCATTTGTACAAATGTTTATAGCTGCACTTAAGTTACAGTCACTGTTCTAGTTTGTTAGCTGTTGGAATGCAACACACCAGAGATGGATTGGTTTTTAATAAAAGGGGATTTATTTTGTTAGTTCTTCAGAGGAAAGGCAGCTAACTTTCAACTGAGGTTCTTTCTTATGTGTGAAGGCATAGGGTGATCTCTGCTGGTCTTCTCTCCAGGTCTCTGGGTTCCAACAACTTTCCCCAGGGTGATTTCTTTCTGCATCTCCAAAGCCCTGGGCTGAACTGTGAGTGCCAACATGAAGTATGCTGAGCTGCTTGGGCTGTGCTACATTGTGCTCCTTCATCTAAGCACCAGCCAATTAAGTTAAACATCTTTCATTGTAGCAGGCATGCCTTCTAGCCACTGCAGTTGTAATCAGCAACAGATGAGGTTCACGCACCATTGGCTCATGTCCACAGCAACAGAACTAGGTGCCTTCACCTTCACCTGGCCAATTGACAACTGAATCTAACTACCACAGCCACTAATGAGAGTGAGTTATTTGAGGTAAGCAAACATCTTAGCAAAGTTTCATAGAACATTTAGATTTTATGTTCACCTAGTTGTAATCATGCTTTTTAAAGAAATAAAATAAAGGCAAAGGAAAGGTTATATAAAAATACATCAAAGAAAGGGGTGTTTTAATTTACTTTTTTTCATAGATGGAATAATAACAACTGAGGAAAATATTCTAGTTAAAGCATCATATAGCTGAGACTCAGTGTGAACAGTGGAGATTACTTTCTGTATGTACCATGAATCTAATTTAGAATTTGGGGATACTTCACTAGTTCTTTTTTAATGATTTAAATTTCTAAAAACATAACTTCCTCATTGGTTTTTTGATTTAAGCTTCTAATTTTTTTTCCAGAAAGGATATTTTGTTTTTTCCTTTGCTGATACAGTTTCTATAGAAATAGTTATGTATATAACCTGCATCTTTAGGCCATTTCCCATCTTTCTCTTATTTATATATGAATATATATGAGTGTCCAGTTATGAATAGGTATCCTAGAAAAGAAGCCAGTCGTGAAGAAACTGATAAATTTTTGCTACATTTTATTGGGATAAATGTTCCCCTCTTCCATGCATTTTTCACTCAGAGAGTTTGCCCTCTAAATACTGCCATCCTTATTTATCAGCAACTCATGGAGGCTGCTGTCAAAGAATTGGTAAAAATGGTAATGAAAAGGAAGGTGATGAGAAGTGAAGTCTGTCAGACTCTTCTTCCTTGTTCTGTCTAGGCACAGCTATGGCTAGAGAATAATCTATTGAAATATAAACTTAAGCTACAAGATTTAGCAAACTGGAGGTCATTGATGACTTTGATAGCCATTTTTAATTAGTGATGAGAGTGGAGGAGAAAAGGAATTTAGATAATTCATTTAAAGAGTTTTGTTGTAAAGAGAAGGAAAAATGGGGCTAAATGAGTTAAATAGAAGTTTACATTGTTTTTTATAACAATATGACTGCATGCTATAGGGAATTATCTGGTAGAGAAGGAAAAGTGATTCAGAGAAAGGTTTGATAGACTGCTGCCTTGAATTAGGCCAGTTGGGAATGGTCTAGAATTCAAGTAGAGGAGTTGGTCTTAGTACCAACCATGGACACAGGTGAGCAAGGAGAGAAGTCATAGGTGCAGATAGATGGGTAGATATGGCAGTTAACAATTAGAGAAATCCTCTTTCAATTTTCTCAGAAGAAGAAAGCAAGAATATCTGATGAAATTGAGAATGGAGGAGAAAGTGTTAGAAGTTTGAGGAACATGGGAAAGGTGGGGAATTGTCTTGGAGAGTGGGAGAAATAATAGAATAAGGAAATATAATAAGATCTATGGTCAGAATTAAGGACCCATTTGAGTTTTATTAATCAAAACTTTAAATTGAGTCTTTTATGTAGCAGGGTTTTCCTCCCTTCCTCCTCCTTCTCTTGCTCCTTCCCCTGTTCTTTCCTCTTCTCCCCTCTTCCTCCCTCCTTGTTAGTTCACTTTCTCTACTATCATCTGGGAGGATGCAAGTTTGGAGTATTAAGAAAGTGAAATGTAATGAGGAATATGCTTTTATAATTAAAAAAAATTTAGAGTATAGGCATTACTTTACCTAGCCAGTCTGAGAAAACCAGAGAAGAGCATGGTGTTGAGTTAAAAATCAACAGTCTGATTATATTCAGTGCTCCTGGAACTTAAGTTGGGTTAGAAAGGAAGAGAGGACATAAGGGAAATATGGGATACCGAGAATGGATTGGTCATTCTGTGAGGGTTGACCAATCCTATAGCATCTGGCATCTGGCTGCTATAGGCAGTGAGCTATAAAAATAGGAGGTGGTAACTAAGAGAAGCTTTCTTGAAGTGCCCCAAATGATCAAATTCTTGGAATGCAATTTACATCTAAATATTAAAATCCTTGCAAGTAAAACTCTAAAGGCACCAGAATTCAAGGAAATTAAAATCTAAAATCAAATTAGCTTATCCTTTTTAATATATCACCCAAAACTAAAGTCATTGCCAATTTCTTATTTTGCTCAGTATCACCTGGGTGTTGTCCTGAAGTCTGTGAAATTTGGTCCCTTTCAGTAGTTGCAGCCCAGGCAGTGTTTCACTGGAATCGGTACAACACTTTAGGATTACATAAATTATCTTAATTCAACACATGTCTACTAAAAATATATTAACATTGTGATGATATGGAAAATGGAAGAGTAGGGTGCTCTTAGACTCAAGTCTCCCCACTGAAGCAGATATTAAGCTGGCAAAAACTGAGGGAATGCCCTTTTCCAGAACTCTGTATTCTAATAAAAAGCTTCCAGAAACCAGGGGAGTGCTTAATGAAGAAAGAACCTGTGATATTTTGCTATGAAAGCATTATGGCATTTTGTTTGTCTAGCATCCTTCACTTTCTAGCTCACCAGTGGCAGCATGGAATGTGGTCCACATTACTTGGGTGACTTGCTGGTGCCATTGGTACAATATGGACTTTGCCTTCGAAATTTATGATTTTGTGGTTTGAGCTATCTGATAGTTCCCTGAGACACTGGCACAGAGACTTCATTTTGTTTTTCTTTTCTCAGGCTCCAGCAGCTTTCTGGATAATGCCTGTTGAAAACCTTTAAAGACATATACTACCTATAGTTTTTGGAGCAAGGAATGCTAAATGGGGCAAACAGTGAATGGACCCAAAAACCTGGAAAGGAGAAGCATGAGGAGGAGAACCCTTGGATGGGATAAGGACTTTGAAGGCCTGATACATATATAGGGAAATGAGTGAAGTGTACATGCCCAGAACCTGACACCATGCTGAGAAAAGACCTGAGAGGACCTAGGTAAACACCTCTAGCTGATCCCTGGGTTCCAAGGGTGCAGGAGATAAGGCTAAGGCAGAGTTCTAGGCAACCTGGCTAAGTATTGAAGTCTTGCCCCAGCTCAGCGCTAATCTGCAAAGACCTGGAGAATATTATTTACTTTATTTTTGTTTTTTTTTATGCCAGCCATTGAAGGAAATCATCGTCAAATCATTGGCTGACCATGGGCCTCATGGAACAGAGGCTTCAGTGATCACATTTGACAAGGAATACAATCTTTGTAAAATAGTTATTATTATGAAAAAACCATGGCTGAGTGTTTTGTTTTATATTCAGATTTTTGAATGCATGTGATCATTATTCATTTCTTTAAATGAAAATTTTAATTTAACAATAATTTTAGGTTTACAGAAAAGCTTCAAAAATAATTAAAGAGGGTCCCTAACACAATTTTCTCTATATTTAACATCTTACATCTCCATAGTATAATCTTAAAAGCTAAGAAACCAATATTGTACATTCCATCAGCTAAACTCCAGACTTTATTAAGATTTCACCAGATTTTTCATTAATGTTAACTTTCTGTTCCAGGATGCCACCCAGAGTGTCACATTGAATTTTTATTTCTCTCCAGTATCCTCTGGTCTGTGACACTTTCCCAGCCTTTCCTTGTTTTACATGCCGTTTACATTCTTGAGGATTAATAGTATCTTCTTGAATGTCTCCAAATCTAGATTGTCTGAATTTTTTCTCCTAAATAAATGTGGATAATGGGTTTCTGGACAAATACCAAGGAAGTAAAGTTTTCTGGAACACAATATCAGGGAATATATGATATCCACATGACATTGCTGGTCACATTGTTAAGGTCATGTTCGACACCTGATTAATGTAATGTTTGTCAGGTTTCTCCATTGTAGAGTTATTAGATTCCCCTTTCCCTATTCTTCTGAAGGGAGTCTCTAAATCTTGCCCACCCATGGGTGTGGGGTAGTATTAAGCTCCACATCTTGAATAGAGAAATATCTGTTTATACTATTTGTAATTCTTCTATAAGGAGAAACTCCCCCATTAATTAATCTAGTCTAGTTTATATCAGTATGTATTCATGCATATTTATTTTGCACTTTGGGTTATAATTCCGAGGAGATCTAAATTCATCTTATATTTTGCCTGGCTCAGCCATACAATCACCCATTTCTCCAAGCAATACTGGTTTCTTTTATTGGAGAACTCTACTAACTCTACAATGGAGAAAATTGACATTCCTTGTTAACCTTTTAACATTATCTAGAGGAGCTAATTGAAACAATGTTAATTTTCAAAAATACAGAACAAAGCTAAGATTCCTTCATGTTTACTACCACAGGTTTTCTTGTATTCTATGGTTAAGTTTGTTAATTTGGCTGGGTTTTTGTATCCAGTTGTTTGTTCAAGCAACAGTTGGCCTGATTGTTACCATGAGGACATTTCATGGCCTTTAACCATCAGTAAGTTGATAGCTCCAGTAGCTGATTGTGTCTACACTTAACTGAGGAGATTGCCTTCAACAATGAGAGAAGTTTCTTCCAATCAGTGGATAGTTTTAAAAAGAGAAGTGTTGATTTCTGGAGTCAGAAGAGAGAATTTTCATCTCTACTTCAGCCAGCCAGCTTCTCCTGGGGAATTCATTGAAAACCTTCATCAGTATTCCCAGCTTGTGAGTGGCTTTTGGGAATTTGGGCTTGCCTATTCTCACAGTCATGTGAGACAATTCTTATAAAAATCTCCTAATCTTTGCACATATCTCCTGTCAATGCTTTTCATTTCTTACTTTCCTTTTTTTTCTCATTGTTACTTCTGTAGCTGTTTCCTTTTCTACTTTTCCCTTTCCTTCCATCAGACCTATAATGACTCTAACATCACAAACCCTTAAGTAATATTGTAAATCTCATTTAACAGCAGCATGCTTGTATGCTCAGTCATCTTCATTGTTCCTGGATTCAAAACTGTCTTCACCTGTAAGTAGGCTTTAAATTCTTTCTGTGGTTAATGGTATAAATGCATAAAATAACAATATGGGAGCATACAGTTTGTTACTCAAAGGTCTCAGAAACAAAAAATCAAACCCTTGTCACCAAAAAAGACAGCAAGGCTTTTTGAAGATAATAAAAACACTAGGTTATTCAATTTGCAAAGATAAATTTATTTGGATTACTAGATATTCAAAGACTGATTTTATCAGATTATTTCAGTTTTATCAGTGACGTTTTCCTATACCACTTAGGACTTTTTTCTCAAAGAATCAGAGTCCACTAGAATTAGCTTCAGCCACAAAGAATTTATCATGAAGATTGCTTGGCATCTCACAGAACCACTAAAGGTGACCCAAGAAGTCATTAGAAATAAATTCTCTAATACCTATTTTTTCTTAATCTCAATTTTATACCACTTTGGGTATCTGTTTCATTCTCTTTTGTATTCAAGGCCTTCTTCCTCTGCATTACAATTCAGCATGGTAGAAAATATGGTTGACAACAACTCCTGACTTTTCTTGTTTTAAGTCTAGTCCAGGGAAGAATATCTAATTGGTAGATATTCAGGAACCCATTCCTCCTCTAATTAACTGTGGCCAGGGGACTAGAGTAATGTGGAGTGCAGGGTGTTCTGGGAGAATTATTGTTATCTTAGGGATATCAGGAATGGAAGGTGGATAGTTTTGGGAACAAGAGGTAGGGCAATTGCAGGAAAATGACAGACTGGATAAGAAAATGATAGATAATTCATTAGGAGTTGAGATAAGTTAGAGGTGGCTGCCAGTTCTGTGCTACTTCTTTTCCATTAAGAGGTAGAGTCTAATGGTTCTTCCTTTGAATCTGGGATGATCATAGTAACTTGTTTGATAGACCATGGTGAAGGCAATGATCTGGGGCTTCTGAAGCTAGGTCATAAGAAGCCTTGAAGATTCCTATCATGCCCCTAATGGCACAAGTTCTTATATCTCTGGACAGCCCTATAAGAAACCCAATAATATGAGGCTACCAGGCTAGAGAGACCAGTTGGAGAGATCACATGAAGAGGCCCTGCAGTGAAGACAGAGAGACTTTTGACTGGGCCCTAGCTATTCCAGCCCCTGGCCATTCACATTCTCCCAACTGAGATCCCAGAAATTGAGTGGGACAGAAGTGAGTCATCTTCAATGTATCATGCCCCCCTTGCAGCTTTATAAGCAAAGCAAAGGATTGATGTTGTCTTAAGAACTTAAACTTTGAGGTGGTTAGGGGTGCAGCAATAGATATTGAAACCAGAGGAAACTTTTATTCATATTTGGCACAGCCTTCACTCAATAATGAATTATTTTTACTATCTAGGCATTCTTCAAAATCATTAGAACTAACTTGCAGACATATTTTGGTGAAATTCAATAAATTTTACCAAGAAGCACAGAAAACATAAACATCTATAGATGAGCATGCTTCTAACACTTCTGTCATACAGGAGGTTCCTAAATGTCTTCTCAGATCGAACATTCAATACCACATTCATATTTAACTTTTTTTTGTTCATTCACCACCAAAGAGACAAAAACTGTTCCTAGTGTATGCTCCTCTTTCCCAACCCATACCAACTCAACTCCAGCATCAGCATAAGTGAACAGCCTCCAGCCAGCACCCCAGCAGCTCACCAGTTATGGGGATCTGCCCTTTCTCTGATGGATGTGGTTCCAACAAAGCTAGAGGTGGAAACAAGCCAAAAAAAAAACAGAACTAGAGCAATAAATTTACCTTCCCTCCACTCACCTTCTCTTCAAGCCTTAGTTTAGAACATACTTGGAGGAAAGATAGAGAGAGGAGATAAAATAGGAAAGGAGAAGGAAGGGCAAAACAAGTGCATGGATACATCTGCATCCATCAGTAAGGATGAACTTCAGTTAAGGCTGAAAGACACGATAGTCTTCTCCCAAAACTGTAATTCTAGAATCCTCTAATTTCTCCTCTTGGTTTAAGCATCCTATCTCCAACTCATCAAAGACAATAATGGCTTCAACGCAGATAGTTACAGTGGAGTAGGCAAGTACCTTTAAGTTCTACCTCATAGCCACCTCTCAACATTCCCAAGAAGTAGGCATTCAGCCTCATTTTACAAAGATATTGAAGGTCAAAGTGGTCCAGAGACTTGCCCACTATCACACAATTGGTAGGTGGCAGCACCCTAGCTCTCACTATGCTATGCTACCTCTCAAGTATTTTTCTTTAAGGGCTCCCTACAGTACTTTGATTTTTGAAAACTCATCCCTTTTAATAACACCATGTCTGCTAAATCAGTAGTTTCAAAGTCCAGACTGTCTTATTTTGTGCCATAGAGAGGGGAGGGGATGATTACGGTAAGACTCTTTCCCTTAAATTTGGAATGAATTACTTCAACATTATATGGGAAACTAAATTGTTTTTCACTGCCATATCAACCATTCAGTAACCCTGAAGAACCTCATGGACTGCCCCCAATCTACCCCCAAATCCAAAGTCCCCTGCATGACAGATTTTCATATACTGTAAGCATGTTAATAAAAAAGTCCAAAGACAAGAGACACCCAGTATTGAAACATAAAAATTAATTTAATTGTGCCATCAGCTAAGAATACCATAGAGATATCATAAATGAACTTATTCATGAAACTTTTTTTCTAGTTTGGTTTGCTCCTCTTTTTTAACCCATGCCCCATTTTGATTTTAAAAATCATGCCTCTCTTTAAATAATAGTTTTTCAGTTTTGATCCTGTTGACATTTTGGGATGGTTAATGCTTTATTGTAGGATGCTTAGCAGCATCCCTGGCTTCTACCTCGAGATGCCAGTAGCCCACCAACTCAGATGTGAAAACCAAAAATAGTCTCAGATATTGCCATTATCCCCTGAGGCGCAAAATCACCCCCAGTTGAGCACCACTGCCTTAAATGTTGTTTTGAATTTAAAATAAATTACAATTATCTCTAAGAGCAAATTAAAATAGTAAAAATATTGACTGTGTTTATTTACACAGACCTTTGGAAATTAGGAGATGCCTTTCTTGGAATATGTCCCTCAGACCAGCTTACTGCATAAGATTAAACTATAAACCGTTCTATAACCAAAGAAAATGAGGTTAAACAATGCTGATCACATAGGACATGTTTGTGGTCCTGGTCATAACTCCCCCTACTTCTAACTGATAACAGAGTGGGAACTACAAAATATCTTATATCCTATTTATTAAACAGTATTTGGGTTTCAAGAGGGCCACTATTAGTTGGTATAATTTTCACTGATCAACACAAAGCCTTATGACAAATGGTATCATGAATACAAAATTTTATAGGCCTTCTGTATCAGCATTATCCCCACTGAAGCATTGTCTGGCCTCTTAATTGCATATAGGGTCTGGAGTTTAGACCCAGGCTGGCAGATCATGGCTAATTTTGAGATACAGGAGGTGAGCCAAATAAGCAAACATAGTGTTCACAATAAAGAAAAGATCACACTTGGGAAAAATAATCAAAGAGTAAATAAAATAAAAAAGAGAGAATGAAATATTAAATATTAATAAGTGCATCTCAGTAGTAAGTAAATGAGAGAATTAAGTTATAATAAAGTAAAATAAGAACATTTCAATTCTAGATTTCACAGTCTTATGAACCAAACTGTTAAAAGGAGAGGTAGTTTTTCCTCCCTTTATCATTGTTATTCTGCCATACAGAAATAATTTAGAAACAGGGTTTTTATTGCCCTAATCCAAACCCTAACCCTATCCTAAATGTAAAAATGTAACCCTACCCAAAACCTAACTGTATTCTAACCCTAACCCTGAAAATAAACATACAAATATTGTACTTTTCTATTTCTCAATTTTTTGGCCTTTAAGGGCTCATTTCTTGAAAGAACTGCAAATGTCAATGCTGTATATCTGACCTCATCCACACATCAATTCAGTTCCCCATCAGATATCTTCCTGCCATTCTCTGCTCCTTGCTGGAAAAGGATAATTTTCCAAAAAAAAGAAACTTAGTTAATCTTATACTTTAGGTTAAACATTAAGCATCGTGTATATTTCCTAAGTAATAAATTTTATGCTAACATTGACTTTGAGGAAATGCTGCCCTATTCCAAAAGGAGTGTCTGAGATCTAGAAATTTCAGATATTATGGCATGAAGGGGAGGTTGGGAAGAGTTGAACAATGGGCCCAAACTCTCAAAACTGATGGAACTGCAACCCTGACATGGGTCCCTTTTAATCCTAAACTACAGGAACTAACTACTGTGCTATAGAGTTTCAGGTTTTCCCTTTGTCATCATCCTTGCCTCTTTCCTTTCCTCTGACTTTCTCTAGCTGGTGAACATGGCCACACCAAAGTGATCTCACACGACCATTATCCAAGTATTTTAGTACAAACACTTAAGAAAGTAAATCTGGCTAGTTGTGGCAAAGCTGATGGGTTGGTCCCTCCTGGGTCACATGGTCTACTGGGGAACTGGCCCTACTGTGGCTAGTGGGGACAAAGTCTTGGAGCATGTGGTATGCACCTTCTAGGCCAAAGGGAATGTACCCAAGGAAGACACCTGATGCAATAGTATTGGTGTTCTTAATTGTGGAAATATTGAGTTTTTTTGTTTTTCTATTGTCTATTCTGAAATACATTAATGTAAGAAGAGGCGGATATAGGAAATGATGACAAAGCCTGATAGTCATGCAAAGTGCAGGAATAAAACCAGGAATAGGAAGGACATTCCACAGGATTATCATGCACTATAATATTTATTGATACATCTACTGTATCCCAGACACTCTTCTAGGAAGTGGGGATAACACTGAACAAAACAAATAAAAATATTTGCCTTTGTGGCACTTACACTCCATTGGGGTAAGATAAAAATAAACAAAATAATAAGTAAACTTGCAAGATCATGATACTTCAGATAATACCAAATGCTGTCAAGGAGAATAAGGAAAGAAAAGGTCATAAGGAATGCTGAGACTATCAAACTTCAAAAGATCAGGGACAGCCTCATTGAGAAGGTAATTGCTTTAGTTTGCTAAGGCTTCCAGAATGCAATATACCAGAAATGGGCTGGTTTTTATAAAGGGGATTTACCAAGTTATAAATTTACAGTTCTAAGGCTACAAAAATGTCCAAACCAAGGCATCCACAGAAAGTTAAGAAAGATATTTTCTTTACTAATGTAAGAAAGGTCAATGACATCTGGAACACCTGTCAGCTGGGAAGGCATGAGACTGGCATCTGCTGGTCCTTTGGGTTCTGATTTCAAACAGCTTCCCTGGGGATATTTTCTTTCTGAATCTCCAAATTTCTATGTCCATGTTGGCTATTTTGGACTCCAGTATACTGACCAAGACCTACCTTGAGTGGGCAGAGTCCCAACTCTATCTAATTAAAAGATTATATCCACAATTGAGTGTGTTATCCCATTATATTGAATCAGGATTAAGAAAACATGGCTTTTCTGGGGGTACATAACAATTTCAAACCAGCACACAGTAATGCTTGAGAAAAGATTTGAAATAGATGGAAGAGGGAATTATGCAGACATTGAAGGTAAAGAGCATTCTGAGAGGAGGAAAAAGCAAGTGCAATGACCCTGAGACAGTAGCATGCCTGCCATATTTGAGGAAGAGCATGGAGTTCAGTGCAGGAGAAGGTTGAACTAAGAGGGAGATAGCAGGCAATGCATTCACAGAGGTGAGGGTGGGAGAGTGTTTTTTCCATGTATACTGAGAAGGACCTGGATTTTGAGATGGTATGCAGTAAAAATTTTCCCTTATTCAAAGTGAAGCCCTTAGCACCTATGAGGTAATCTCTAGAGTCTTTCTTTACTTGGGGACTTGAATCATACTAGATGCTCAATGTGGTTTGGGGTGGTAAATGGCTACATTCATATATCATTGGAGTAGGAGCTGGCAGTGCCAGAAGGGTCATTAATGTGATTTAAGGTGAGGGCTTTTGGTTCCCATAGTAGCAGTCGACCTGGAGACAGGGTTCAACCAAGTGAACAATCAGGCAAACATGCCTGTTTTCTGAAGTCCCCATAAAAACTTTGGACAATGAAGCCCAAATGAGGCTTTCTGGTTGATAATACTTTGTGTATACTGTCACGCATTAATACCAGAAAAGTAACAAACCCTGATTCCATGGGAAGAAGAAAGTAGAGGCTCCATGTTTTGAATCCCTGGGCTTCATCCTATGATCTTCCTTTGGCTTACTTTAACCTGTATCCTTTCCCTATAAATAAATCATAATCATAAGTAGAGTAACCTTCAGTGAGTATGGGGAGTCCTTCAAGCAAATTATCAAACCTGAAGGCGGTTTTGGGTACCCACCACATTTGCAGTTAGTTTCAGAACAAAGCAATCTTGGGGGTTATGTAGTCTAACTTTTCAGTTTGGCTAAATTAAGGCAGATGGGAACTAAGATTTTAAATAGAGGGGGGCATAATCTGGCTTAAATTTTAAAGTGGATTAAAGTGACTGGTCATCCAAGTTTGTCTAGGATTTTATAGGTTTTAGCACTGAAATGCCAGTGTCTCAAGAAACTCTTCAGACCTGGGCAAATGAGGGCAGTTGGTTGCCCTAGCTGGCCTCCATGTTGACAATAGATATAGGAAGGGAAATAAGAGCAGATGAAGGGAGATAAGCTAAAAGATCATTGCAATAATCCTTCTTCCTGCTTTGAACATGGACAAGGAGACTGGAGGTTCTCCAGCTGTATTTCAAGAAACTAAGGTCAACACAGAAGGAAAATGGATGATGAATGTGTCTTTGATGAAATCATCAAGATGCTTCACTAATGCTGAACTGTCATTCTCTGAGCTCTTGTTATGTGAGATAATTAAATATCTTTATTGATCAAGGCACTGCTTCCCAAACGTCAATGAATATATGAACTGCCTGTGGATCTCGGTTAAAATTCAGATTTGAGTCACTAGATCTAATGTGGAGCCTGTGATACTGAATTTCTAACAATTCTCTAGTTGTTGCTAGTGATTATTATCCAAGGGAAAAATTTTAATAGAACAGTATTTCTCAAACTTAAGTATGGATAAAAATCACCTGGATTGGTTGTTTAAATTCTGACTCCTTGGTCCCACCTGCAGGGATTCTGATTCAGTGGTGATTCTCAGGTGAAGTTCAAGATATGCATCTCTAAAAAATTTGAAGTCTCCATGGACCATGGGCTTCTCAAACCTTAACATGCATATGAAATCACAAACAGCTCTTGTTATAAAGATTCTGACTCACTAGGTCTGTGATAAGGCCTAATAGTCTGCATTTGTAACAAAAATTCTAGGTGATTCCAATTGCTGGGCTGCTTCTTAATGGAATACACTTGCAGCAGCAAGCATTCTTGATTAGGTCCATAAGTTGCAGCTGAAATCATCCCCAACATATTTTCTGCCTACGTGTATTTTTGAAAAGAGAAAACTCACTTTTAAAAAATCTGGTTCTCAAAGTTGTCTGTTATATAATTAAAAAGAAAAAAGCTTCAGAACCCTGAATTCAGAGACCTCTAGTTTTACTTCCTCTCCTATAGAAAATTAAGCCAAGTTTGGGGTGTTTCTAAACATGGGTCCCTGTGCAATTGCAGCACCCTGAATGAAGACACCACTTAATAGAAACCTCACCCAGCAAAGCGGAATCCTATATAAATGCAGCCAATCATAGAATGGCCTCTCAGAGAGATTAATGGGAGGCTCATTTATTTCATCTCCTCACTCGCACTGTTTCCCCACATGTAGGTCTTCAAATTCCCCAATCTTCCGTGTCTTTAGGAATGCGAAGTTTTGGGTTATGTATTCTTTCTGTTTTTCTTGTAAATTTCTTGACTGAGCTCTCAACAAACAAGAGTTTATCTGTAGCTTCATGGGACTCATATTTACTGATTTCCCTTGGATAAAATAGTTACCATTTAATGTATACCAGTATTATAATTCTCATTGTCATCCTATGAATTATGTATAGAATATGTATTTATCATATATAAATCCAAACATTAAGATATTTATTGAGAAAGACTGCTCACAAGCACAATGATCTCAATATGAAAGCAGAAGGAAAGTCTCAATAACCATCTTGTTACAGCTGCTAATAAAGGCACTCAGAATTTTCAAGTGGGAATTTTGAGGACTGGTTGATATTTAAGTTTTTTATTACATATGAGGGTCTTACAAACAGAGAACAGATGTGTATTAGTTTGCAAGATACATCTGTCTATTTATGATAGGCTTTCTCCACTAGACCCAAACTATCTTACCATTGTCTAAGTGTGGCCCAAACTGCAACTTTATTGGGAATGTTCCATTTTCTTAGGTGGTCCCAATGATGTGGTCAATGTTTTTTCTTCTAAAAAGTCTCTGTCATTTCTTGGAAAAGATTCACTCTCAGCAACACCCAATAATGGCAGGTATGTTATTTTATTTTAATAGATGGGATCAAGTGCATTTTAACTATCTTGTGTCTTAGGATGCTGCAGTTTAGAAAAGTTGAATGACTCACCCAGGGCTATATACCAGTATGTGGGAAAGCTGGGATTCTGGTTTATTCTGAATCCTAACCAAGTTTAAGCTTGCCCTTAAGCACTGCTTTTCTGACACCATGTAGTGTGTGTGTGTACTTGTGGAGAGTCAATGAATCATTTGAGAGTCAAACCAAGTAGTCATTGGATTCATAAAGATCAGTGGTTCTCAACCAGAGGAGGCTTTGACCTTCAGCATAATCTTTGGTAAATACAGAGACATTTTTGGTCATTACCACTAGGGGAGGAGGAGGATGATATTTGCACCTACTGGATAGAGTCCATGGATACCACTAAACATTTTGCAATGCACAAGAAAACTTCCAACACATACACACAACGACAATATCTGGACCAAATCTCAATAGTGCTGATTAAGAAACCCTGATATAAATATATCAGTTTAAACTCTAATTAACTGAGACTCAAAAGTCTTTGAAAGTCTTAATAAATAACTTTGCTGGTTTGAAAGGATTATGTACCTTGGAAAAGCCATGTTTTAATCCTGATCCATCTTGTGGAGGCAGCTGTATCTTTTAATCCCTATTTAACACTTTAGGTTAGAAACTCAATTCGATTATCTCTGCAGAGCTGTGGCATGCCCAATTGTGGGTATTTACCTTTGATTAGAGGGAGATGTGACTCCACCCTCTCCCATGTACCTTGATTAGTTTACTGGAATCCTTTAAAAGAAGAAGCATTTTGGAGAGTCATGAGACTCACAAGAGCCCATGCAGCCAGAGACCTTTGGAGATGAAGAAGGGAAACACTCCTGGGAAAGCTTTATGAAACAAGAAGCCTGGAGAAAAAGGTAGCAGATGTCACCATGTTTGCCATATGCCTTTCCAGTTGAGAGAAACACTGAATTTTTTAGGCCTTTCTTGAGTGAAGGTAACCTCTTGTTGGTGTCTTAATTTGGATGTTCTTAGAAATTGGGACATTTTCATGGCCTTAGAACTGTAAACTTGCAGTTTTTTTTTAAAGCCATTCTGTTTCTGGTTCATCACATTCTGGCAGCTACCAAATTAGAACAATAACTTATGGATTTAATTATATCACCCCACTTCAAATCATATTCTCCACCCCACAAAGGTGACCTTATTTGGAAATAGGATTGTTAAAGATGTTATTAGTTAAGGGCCAGTGTCCTTATAAGAAGAGGAAACTTGGACATAATCTTCAGAAAGTAGACAGAGAGAAGATGGCCATATCATGGAGGAAGATGTTGAGTTATGCCACAGATCACCAACAAGCCCCTGCCAGGACCCTACAGACCTTCAGAGGTATATGGCCCCACCAAGAACTTGATTTCAAACTTCTAGCCTCCAAGTGTGATGCAATAAATTGCTGTTTTTTTAAGCCATCCAAGTTGCAGTATTTTATTATATCAGCTCAAGCAAACCAAGACACCAACACTTAAAGAGTGTTTATTATGTGTCAGGCAGTCTGCCAAGATTTGCATATATTATATTATTGAATCTTCACAATTTACTCTATGGAGCAGTAATTGTTATTGTGTCAGGGTCTTGTCAGGCAACAGATACTCACTCAGATGGAGTAACAAGGAGAGATTATTGAAGGGTCCATTGACAAAGATGTAGGCAGAATTAGGGGAAAAATAACAAGAGATAAAGTACCCCTGAGCCAGCAATAAAAGCAGTTGTTATAGTTTACAGACCCACAGCCAAAGGGACAGTGAGGTTATCAAGATGTGGAGTGAGCTGTAGGAAAGGCTGTCTGACCAGAACCTTTAGTAGAAGGGTGCAGACAACCTATACCCAAGAGGGAGGAAGTTAGGGTAAAAATATCCTAGCCTTGCTTTCCTTTTTCCTTTCAATCTCCTGATAGTACACCCATTTACCATAACCAACCAGGAGACTTCTGGACTTCTGCTCCACTTAGGCCAGCATCCTGGGTCATGCTGCAGGGTATAGAACGGGCAGGATGGAATTTGGAGGGCAAAGAGAGAATGCCCACTACAGTTATTGACTCTGCTTTGCATATGACAAAACTACAACTCAGAGATATGAAACCACTTACCCAAAATCATGCAGTGAATAAGTTCTGCAACAGTGTCAGGATGTCTTGATATGCCTAACCCCAGGTATCTCAATTATAAATATTACCCTATTCTGTCTCCTTTAGGAAGTCTTCAATGGTTGCTCCCTGAAACTAGATTAGATTCCCCTATTCATAATCCCATGGTGTACTGAACTTCTGCTTTGTATCACTCAATACACTTTTGTCTGTATTTCCACTTTAGGAAAATTGTTTTAGCTTCTCCCTGGTCCTCATATGACATCCTGTGACTTCCTATAACTACCCACCTATTAAAGGTAACCAGAAGTTTAACTTTCCCAAGCTTAATTCTTAATACACAGGAAAGACTTGTCAGGATATCCAATTATGACCCAAACAATGTTGGTAACTTTGTACAAAATGGTTGTTGGATGAGTGCATCAGTAGGGTAACACAGGCTGCTGTAAAAAATAGACCCAACAATGTAGAATGGCTCAAATATACTGAAAGTTTATTTCTTATTCATGTAAAAGTCTGAGAGGTTATTCCTGAGCTACAGGGGTAGCTTTCTTCCATCCAGGGAATTCTATGACCCTGATAACATCAACATGTACCCTACAAAACCATTATGGTTATCTCCATACCAAAGAGCCAGAAGTGGGAAACAGCATGAAGTACACATTGCAGCTTTTATGGGACAGATTGGAAGTTCCACACATCACTTGCTCATATCCAAATGGCTGGAACTCAATCACATGACCACATATAATTGAAAGAGAGACTAAGAAATACAGTCTAGATATGATTCTAGTTAGAAAAGGAAATGACTTATGGTGAAAGGACTCTCTCACAACACAGTGGGCAGTTGCCAGAGAAAAGGAGTGGGACAGATAATGTTGGAGGTGTCACCCACATGTCACCATTTTTGAATATAGAGAATATATCTGGTAACAAAATTCTGATCAATTATTTATTTCCTAGAACAGGTGTTGGCCTTAAAGAAACCCAGGGGTCCTCAGGAGTTGTCTTTGATGTCCACCATTATTGCTGGAAGGATCATTTGCTCCAGTTACATATGAACCCTTTCCTTGGGATCCTGTTTCTTTCCTGACTTACTGAGATCACTGTATGAAGAATATGCTCTTCTGTCTTGGGCAAGCTTCATTGCCATGCATTTTTCTTAGGTATACACGTAGAAACCTAGTCATATTCCACCTGAGTACCTGTATTCAAATTAGAGGTAAAATAAAATTGTAAAATTCAATTCACACAAAGAATTACTTGCCAGATATTTTTATGAAGTTCATTTTATCTGTTTTCTTTTGTTTTCCATGCTTTTGGTGTCATGTCTAAGAAATCACTCCCAAATTCAAGATTATGAAGATTGCCTCCTATGCTTTATTCTGAGTTTTATGATTTCAGCTTTTATGTCCATGTTCTTATGTTTTACTCTGGAAGTTTGATAAGTTTATCTCTTATATTAAGGTCTTTGATCCATATGGGGCTGATTGTTGTATACTATGTGGGGTAGGGATCTTCCTTCTTGCTTTTGCAAATGGAGATCCAGGTTTTCCAGCACATTTGTTGAAGAGACAGTTCTTTCTCCAATTAATGTATTTGGCACCCTTGTCAAAAATCAGTTGGCCATACAAGAACTTGATCTCAGGGTTCACCCTATGAAACTTATTCCTGCAAAGGATGGGCTAAGCCTACTTAAAATTAGGCCTCAGAATCACACCCAGAGAACTACTTTTGTGGCTCATATATGGCCTATCTCTCTAAGCCAGCTCAGCAGGTGAACTCACTGCCCTCCCTCCTATGTGGGACATGATTCCCAGGGGGTTAAATCCCTAGCAATGTAGGGCAGGACTCTCAGGATGAGCCACGACCTGGCATTAAGGGATTGAGAAAACCTTCTTGAACAAAATGGGAAGAGAGAAATGAGAAAAAAATAAGGTGTCAGTGGCTGGAGATTTCAAACAGAGTTAAGAGGTCATCCTGGAGGTTTTTGCACATTATGTAGGTAACCATTTTTACTTTAGGGTATATTGGGGTGCCTAGAGAGAAGTACCTGAAACTGTTGAACTGTGTTCCAGGAGCCTTGTTTATTGATGATGACTGTATAATGATATAGCTTTTACAAAGTGACTGTGTAATTGTGAAAAGTTTGTGTCTGATGCTCCTTTTATCTAGGGTATGGACAGATGAGTAAAATATATGGATTAAAAATACACAAATAATGGGAACAAAAGTTAAAGTTAAAATAAATTGGGTAGATGGAAATACTAGTGGTCAATGAGAGGGAGGGGTAAAAAATATGATATGTAGGAACTTTTTCTTTTTATTTCTTTTTCAGAAGTGATGTAAATGTTCAAAAAATGATTATGGTGATAAATACCCAACTATGTGATGATATTTTGAGCCATTGACTGTATACCATGATCAAAATGTTTATATGTCAAGAATGTTTGTATGGCTGTATGTTAAGTTGTATCAATAAAAATTTTAAAAAGTCGGTTTACCATAAATGTTTGGGTTTATTTCTCAAACCTCATTTCTACCCCGTTGGTCTATATGTCTGTCCTTATCCCAGTGTGATGTTCTTTTCATTACTGGGGCTTTGAAATAAGTTTTTCTTTTATTTATTATTTATTTTTATTGACAAAACAAAACAACATATAAACATGAACATTCTTAATATATGAGCATTCCATACTTGGTACACAATCAATGGCTCACATAGTTCTATATTCATCCCCATGATAATTTCTTAGAATATTTGTACCACTCCAGAAAATGAAATAAAAAGAAAAAAGAAAAAACTCATGCATACCATATTCCTTACCTCTCTCTCTCATTGACTGCTAGTATTTCCATCTACCCAATATATTTTAACCTTTGTTCGCCCTATTTTCATCTATACCCCTTACCACTCTCTTTCATCAATCACTAGTATTTCAATGTGCTCAATTTATTTTAACATTCATTCCCCCTATCATTTATGTATTTTAATACATAATTACTTATCTGTCCATACCGAAGATAAAAGGAACATCAAACACAAGGTTTTCACAATCACACAATCACATTGCAGAAGCTATATCGTTATACAATCATCTTCAAGAAACATGGCTCCTGGAACACAGCTCTACAGTTTCAGGCACTTCCCTCCAGCCTCTCTAATACACCTTAAACTAAAAACGGGATTTCTATGTAATGCATAAGAATAACCTCCAGGATAATCTCTCAACTTTGTTTGAAATCTCTCAGCCACTGACACTTTCTTTTGTCTCATTTCTTTCCTCCCCCTTTCATTTAAGAAGGTTTTATCAATCCCTTGATGCTGAGTCCCAGCTCATTCTAGGATTTCTGTCTCATGTTGCCAGGGAAGCTTATAACCCTGGGTGTCATGTCCCATGTAGAAAGGGGGAGGGCAGTGAGTTTGCTTGCTGTGTTGGCTGTGAGAGAGAGAGACCACATCTGAGCAAAATCAGAGGTTCTCTGGGGGGACTCAGGCCTAATTTTAAATAGGCTTAGCCTATCCTTTGCGGGGATAAGTTTCACATGAACAAACCCCAAGATCAAGGGCTCAACTTATTGATTTGGTTGTCTCCACTGCTTGAAAGGATATAAGGTATTCTCCAAATGGGGAAGTTGAAATTTCCCCCTTTCTTGCCATTCCCCCAAGGGACTTTGCAAATACTTCTCCATTCACTGTTGAAATCACTCTGGGATTTGCCAGAGCATCACACTGGATAAACCTACAAAATCTCATGCCCTATTCAAGGTTCCATGTACTTATGGTGTTCAATTAAACTATTCATATTAGTTAAATTAGGAAATGCACTAGTCAAAATATAAATTTTGTACCAAATAAACGTTTTTTGCTTTAATCTCACACAGAAGTCAAAGTTTTAAAATATGAATGGCCATCTATTTTCAACACCCGGCAACATTGACATTACTTTGTTCTTCCTCATGCAAAAACATTTTTTAATCTGTACATTTAGTTACTATTATTGTACACTCTAGGCACTTCTAGATTATACCATCTCAGTCTTTATCATATATCTTTCCTCCTGGTTTCATATGTGCCCCCAGCCCTCCTCCCTCTCATTCTCACATTCAACTTCATTCAGTGTGCTTACATTATTGTGCTACAACCAGGTAGTATTGTGCTTTCATTTCTGAATTTTTACAATTAGTCCTTTTGCCCAATCTTTATCCCTTCAGCTCCAATTACCCAATATCTATCTTATTTCTATCTCCTGATGATCTCTGTTTGTAGCTGAAATTCTCCAAGTTCATTTATTAATGCTAGTTCATATCAGTGAGACCATATAATATATTTGTCCTTTTGTTTTCTGGCTAATCTCACTCAGCATAATGCCCTCAAGATCCACTCACATTGTTACATGTTTAATGAGTTTATTCTGTCTTCATCTGCATAATATTCCATCATATGTATAAACCACAGCTTGTTTAGCCATTCATCTGTTATTGGACATTTGGACTCTTTCCATCTCTTGGCAATTGTAAATAATGCTGCTATAAACACTGGCGTGCAAATGTCCATTTATGTCCCTGCCCTCATGTCCTCTAAACAGATACCTTGCAATGGTATTTTCAGATCATATGGCAATTCTATACTTAGCTTCCTGAGGAACCGCCAAGCTGTCTACCATAGCAGTTGTACAATTTTACATTACCACCATCAGTGGATAAGTGTGCCTCTTTCTCCACATCCTCTCCAGCATTTGTTGCTTTCTATTTTATTGATAATGGCCATTCTGGTGGGTGTGAGATGATATCTCATTGTGGTTTTGATTTATATTTCCCTAATAGCCAGGGAAGTTGATAATCTTTTCATGTACCTTTTAGCCATTTGAATTTCCTCTTCTGAGAAGTGTTTGTTCACATCTTTTGCCTATTTTCTAATTGGGTTGTTTGTCTTTTTATTGTTGAGTTGAACAATCTCTTTATATATTCTGGATACTAGACCCTTATCTGACATGTCATTTCCAAATATGGTCTCCCATTGGGTAAGCTGTCTTTTTACTTTCTTGACAAAGTTCTTTGATGCACAAAAGTGTTTAATTTTGAGGAGTTCCCATTTATCTATTTCTTTCTTCAACACTTGTGCTTTGGGTGTAAGATCTAGAAAACCACCTCCTATTACAAATTTTATAAGAGATTTCCTTACATTCTCTTCTAAAAGTTTAATGGTCTTAGATCTAATGTTCAGGTATTTGATCCATTTTGAGTTATTTTTGCATGGGGTGTGAGATATGGATTCTCTTTCATTCTTTTGCATGTGGATATCCAATTCACTAGGCACTATTTATTGAAGAGACTGTTCTGTCCCTGGTGAGTTGGCTTGACTGCCTTATCAAAGCTCAATTGTCCATAGATGAGTGGGTCTATGTCTGAACCCTCTATTCAATTCCATTGGTCTGTATTTCTATCTTTATGCCATTACCGTGCTGTTTTGACCACTGCAGCTTCATAATACGCCTTAAAGTCAGGTAGCATGAGACCTCCAAATTCATTTTTCATTTTTCAGGATATTTCTACTTATTCAGGGCACCCTGCCCTTCCAGAAAATTTTGGTTATTGGTTTTTCTATTTCTGCAAAATAAGTTTTTAGAATTTTAATTGATATTGCATTGAATGTATAAATCAGTTTAGGTAGAATTGACATCTTAACTATATTTAGTCTTCCAATCCAGGAACACAGTATGCCATTTATTTAGGTTTTCTGTGGCTTCTTTTAGCAATTTCTTATAGTTTCCTTTGTATAGGTCTTTTGTATCCTTAGTTAAATTTATTCCTAAATATTTTCTTCTTTTGGTTGCAATTGTAAATGGGATGTTTTTTTGATTTCCCCCTCAGATTGCTCATTACTAGTGTATAGAAACACTACACATTTTTGAATGTTAGTCTTGTAAACTGCTACTTTACTGTACTCATTTAGTAGCTTTAGTACTTTTGCTATGGATTTTGTGTTTTTTTGACATATGGTATCATATCATCTGCAAACAATGACAGTTTTACTTCTTCCTTTCCAATTTTGATGTCTTGTATTTTTTTT
>PVIY010011506.1:0-65117 GCA_004026745.1 Myrmecophaga tridactyla
TGCATTGGCCAGGAACACAGCAGATCAACCTTATTTCCCCTCATTTCTAATGCTGTGGCACAGGCAGGAGCAAGTTATGTTCATTACCTCCTAGTGGTTGCTGGGCCTTTGACCTGAATTCATAGCACCTGTACGGGCCCCACCATTACCAGTTCAGCAGGGGTAGGAACAGCTGCTCAGGGCCATGAATTGAGTGTGGTGAGAGCTGGATACAACCAGCATGTCCACTGCTGAGAGATTACTTATCAACTTTTAATTGCTCTTTTAAAAGCCCATTCATCCTTTCAATTAACTTCATTACTGTGGGGTTAAAAGGCAAATGAATATCCATAAGATAGCATGTTCAGTAGCCCTGACTTGGGTTGGTTGTCAGTAGAAGGGGTCTCGCCATCACTTTACACACATGTGGGGACACTGAAGAGTGCACTGAGCTTTTAAGTTCCATATTGCGGCTCTTTGGTTAGCTCTCCTACTGGGAAGGCCAGCGACAGGCCAGTGGCCATGTCTGTGGCTATGAAAGTGCAGCTTCAGGTGAGCCAAGGGGCCCAACATAATCTAACTGCCACCTGGTGACCAGAGTCTGCCCACAGCCGATGTGAAACACCCTCGCACATCACAGCAGATGGGTTTACGCATCCATTACTTCATTCAGTTGTCTGGTGGTCAGCAGCTGGAATTGCTGTGCCTGTCTCCACGGAGTCTGGGTCCCTTAATGACCTGTGTGTTTATGCAACCACGCATCAGCCTCATGTGATGGTGGTTTTAGACTGAATTTTTCTAAAGCATCTGCTTCAGTATTGCCAACTAAAGAATCAGTGTTATGGGCAGAGACATAAAACATAGTTACCTTTTGCTGGCTACGGGTAGTCCAGATATCTTCCAACATTTCTTTTGCCCATAAGGATGGCCAACAACAGTGCATTGCTCTTGTTTCCATATGACCATCTACACTGTCAGGTCCCAGGACACTGCACACTTGTCAGCACAAAGAGTTAATGCATCTCCTAGTTCATGAACAACAATCAGCCACACAGCCCTTAATTCAGTTCAGTGGTTGCTTTGCATAGTCCCAGTTTACCCCCATATAGTGTCTGACTAGGTTGCACAGCTACTGCCATCCTGGTGGTGGGCTGCCCATGTGCTGATTCATCAGAATTCTAGGCAGATTTAGGTATACTGCCACATCCATCAACAGTGGGCACAGGACAGCCACCTCTATAGGATCAGCAGGGAGGGGCAACATTGTCCTTCTACACAGGAAGCTGGTCTCAGGAAATCATGTGCTTCTGCATTTAAGAGGCTGTTGCTGAAAATGCTGCACTGTAGCAGGTAAGTATGTACCCACTCCTGTATGGGGACAACTGCTCTTAATTTCACAGGGCATTTCTGAGTTAGTCTTTGTATTAGTCAGATTTCTCAAAAGAAGTAGAACCAACAGGGGAGATCTGTAAATATGAGACTTATAAATGTGTCTCACACAACTGTGGGAATGGAAGAATTCAAAATCTGTACATCAGATTATAAAGCTGACAGCTCCAATGATGGTTCTGGACAAACTCCAGTGAAAGAGTTTCACTTCTCCTTTAAAAACCTTCAACTGATTGAATTATCTCATTGGTGAGAGACATGCCTTAGTTGATCACAAATATGATCAGCCACAGATACAATCAACTGACTGATGATTTAATACACCAGCCTTCCTGTTTATCAGCCAGCCATGAAATATCCCTGCAGCAATGGTCAGGCCAGTGCTTGCCTGACCAGACAACTGAGCATAGTCATTTGGCCAAGTTGATACCAGAACCCAGCCATCATAGTCCTTCAACTTGCAGTAACACATTATAGGCAGCACACATTTTTTTTCTAAGGAACTATACCAGAGTTTGGTTCTTTTCCAGAACTGAAACCAAATGCTGATGGCAACTTGCTTTGTCTGTTCTCTTTGTCACAAATCCCACCCAAAGTAAACATCAGAACTGGCCATATTTAGTTCACAAGTCACATCTTAAATAAAGTCTCACCCCCCCAGCCCCATAAAGCCTGAGCCAATGCAATGGCTCATCTGGCTTTTTCAAAAGCAGACTTCTGGAAAGTATCCCATTCCCAGGGATAGATTTTCCCAGTTAAAACATATCCAGGTTTTAATATTTAGGCTGAATGAAGAATGAAAAGTTTCCAATACCCCAACAATTCCAAGAAAGCCATTAGTTGTTTTGGCATATGCAACATAGGAAAACATTGTATCTTATCAAGTACTACAAAAGGAATACATTTTGCCTTTCCTAACCAGTCCACCACAATCAATTGTCCATTCCTGGCTGTTAAGATGAAATAGCAACAAATTTGAGGCCCTTTTAGTTGTGGAAAAGAGTTACTGGTTAATATAATTAAATAGAGTCACATTTTTCTGTTTAGCCAAATCCTTTGCTGTGAGCCCATGGCAGATGGTCAGGCTATGTGAATAGCCTTGTGGGAGCATAGTGATATTCCTTTGTTCTCCTTCCTTGGTGAGGGTGAAAACAGGTTGACTGACCCTATTTAAGGGAATACTAAAGAATTGAGTGTTAATTACTTATGGGAAAGAGGCAACCTTTAGAAATGTGGCATACAAAGGTGGCACCGCTTCACCCTTTGCTTCCCAAGCTTCTTTTTTTCTCCTTTTCATTATCAGATACAGAATATAGAATCCTAGTCTGAGAATGTCAAGCTATACCCTCTTATTCTAGCATAAAGGCATGCTGATATTTCTCAACTCTTATCTACAAGGTGTAGCCTCTCATTCAATGCATCTTCCAAATCTGCTGATTTCTCTGTCTTTCTGAACAGTCTTCTGCAATGCCCCCACAGATTTCTAGATTTCTGTTTTCCTTGACACAGCCTGCCATAGTTGGCTGCACTGCATACACCAGACAATTGACTGCAGCGCAGTCAGGCAAGTGGGTGACTCCTCTCCACACCAAGGAAGCAGGCCACCCCGATATGACCTCTGCATAGTCCCTTTCCCAGACTCATGCTTTCTATGACTGGCAGCTCTTTGCACTCCTGGCTGGCTCGCCAAATGTTCCAGCCCAGCACAACCCTGAGACCAAAGAACACGCTAGATAGAAGTTTACCCTTGAGTTTAATTAGGGACTTATTGTAGGAGGAAGATCTTTCCCTGTGGTGGCAAGTTGGGAGGTGAAAGTCTGACTCTGCCCAAAGCCAAGAAAGAAAAAGAGAGAGAGAGAGGCATGCCCAGGGAAAGGCTTATAAAGTTTAACCATCTTGGGAGATTTGGTTACAATGGAGTTTCAGGAGACTCTCATGAGATTTGGTTGTTAGGGGAGGGGGATTTTACATTCTTTGACATTTAACAACTGTCCCAATCGTGTAGGCAGCTATATGACTTGCACTCAAAATGAAGGAGGGGCAGGACCCAGGCCCTGGGTCCTTACACCTGAAGTTACCTCTGTGATATGTCTGTTCAGTCTACCCCATTAAGGCTGTGAGCTCCTGGAGAGTAGAAACCATGTGTTCTTTATCAGGATCCAGCACAATGTTTGGCACATAGATGCTAATTTACTAGGTGATTAATGAATAAATGAGTGGATGCATGTATGCATACTCCTTGTCAGCCTTGGAAGACAAGACTTTGTCACAGGAAATGTAGAAAATGACACCATTTATTAACTGTTGGTGATTATTCCCATTTTTTTCTGTGAAACACATAATTCTGGTCATTACAGTTCACAGTAATAATGGACCTTCAATATGAAAAATGATGTTGATACATCCTGTGTTCTTTATATCCACCAAGTGCTTCACTGTAGCATTTCTTCTAGCTCCTCCCACCATCTCCTGGATGACCTAAGTCTCTTCTGGCCGAGACCCTGTGATTCCAAGCTTCTTTGTCATAGGGAGTGGTTATTCCTATTGTGCTGGAGAGGATACAAGGCAAAAAGCAGATAGATGCCTCCCATCTGGTGTCAAATGGCAGGGCCAGCAGTGGAGTTCACAACCTCCCCACTGCCAGAGACCCCCTACTCTGCCATCCAAGACACAATTCTTCATGCCAGTCCTGGATGTTAAGCAACCTGAACTAATGATATGAGTATTTCCCTAAAGACCAGAATATCAGTGGTACTCATACACTCAGCCTACCACCCTCAGGGGAAAAAAAAAAGTGATTCCCATGAAAAGCCTGTGCTATAGTCATGAAATTTTTATTTTGAATTGTCAAGGGATTTTCAATTACTTTTAAAAATAAAAACAAAGACACTTAAAAAAATCTATTCTACGAGTCTATTTTATGTAATAACTTTTTTTTTTGTATGCTGTAGGGAGGGATCATGTTTCATTCTTTTTTCCATGCGACTATCCCATTATTCAGACACCATTGGTTGAATTTTGTTGTTGTTGTTTTCATTCTTTTGTGGTTGTTGTTATTGTTGGGAAGTCTATGGGCCAGGAATCGAACCCAGGTCTCCTGCATGGCAGGTGAGAATTCTACCGCTGAACTATCCTTGCATCTCCATAATAGCTCTTTCTAATTGCCTGAGCCTCCCCCCAGCCACCCCATACACATCCAATATCAAGTCATAGCTTTGTGAGTTAAAAAAAAAATCTATTGCCTCTTGATTCTTTGGAATATTGGCTGCCTGGACAACTGTAGCATAAATGTATTCAATGGGCCAAGAGTTTGTCTGTGGGAGAGAGAATGATACAACCTCATGGTATAGAGAGTGAATTTAATTCGTTTACTCTATTACTTTCCCTTTTAACAGGTATATTTTAAAGACAATAATGGTCCCATTTTAAAGCCCCTGAATTCTCAAATCTTCTCATTTAATTAAGAAATTGAAAGAGAGGTCACATCATTTTGAGTTCATGTTTGTATGATGTAAATGATTGTATGTATGCACGGTTAGTTAATAAATGGCATCTCTCTCAAGTATTTCTAATTAATTCAATTCCTACGCTTTAATTCTTTGTCCTCAAACTGTGCAATCATCAATATTATATCTCCAGGATAATGGTATCTGTTAGAGCATATACATATTTTCCTACCTCTGCTTCTAAAGCTAGAAAAGTTAGGTTGTTGTGGTGTAAACTTTTATTGGCAGGGGTTCGTAATTCAGCAGTAAAATTTCATGCTGGGCTGCAATTCAGTGCACAAGGCCTATGCCCTGAAGAGCTTATATTACTAGAAAAACAATTGTAAAAATCCATTTTTTCTTCTTTTAGGTGGACCAGAAAAATGGTACAGTAAGAAGCATTATCCTTAAAAAAAATAAACTTTCTAAAAATAAAAGTTGGTGGGTGAAATGATTGAGGTGGTACTTAGCTATCACCCTCACCCCTCAAAATAACTATTATACGATAGCAAAGGAAAATGTGCACTTATGACAGGTACGGCTCGCTCCATAGTGTTCAGAGTGCAAGAAATGTCACCTTTCTTTATTTTTCTAAGTCAGATTAAATCCACTGTGAGGTGTGGTAGTCAAGCTTGTCACAGAGTCCACTATCAGTCAATTTGGGGTGCTCTCCACCCCCCACCCCCCAGATTGTATTAGATTCCCAGGGCTTCTGCAGTCCAGAAAAAAAGGAAAGGGCACACAGCAAGGTACATAGTGGCTTTTTGATCCTTGCCCCGGCAGCTGGTTTTATTGGCCACCTCCCTGCCATCTCTGCCACCTTGGCCAAGCTCAGTCATGGGAACTTTGACAAGGCTTCCAGGAAGCTCATGGTGCTTACAATGCTGTCCCCAACTGAGGTTTAGTCACCTCAACTCTAGGGTTTAAAAACAGGGTCAGATCTCTGACCCTCAAGGATTTCAGCACACTTGGGCTCACAGACACAGCAGCATACATCTCCCTTCCTCCTCCACATCCCCCAATTCCTCCTTCACCCGGTTTCTTGTCTATGAGAACCAGCAAAACCTTGATAGAACTCTGTTTTTAGAGCATGCAGTTCACTCCAGAGTTTCCCTCTGACTGTGAACCACAAAGCCCTGTTCATTTTCACCCTCGTAGCATGATGGGGAGATGGGGGGGCAAGGAGGGTGCCGATAAAGGGAGGCAATGATGTTAGTCTTCCTATTTATTCTACTGCAGAATTAAAGTGACACCAACTACATGTTTAGTCTTATTTAATCTTTTTTCAATAAAAATCACTTGGTTACACAATAAAGTCTTATTTCATTTTTAGAGTCTCAGCACGGGTCAAGAATTCATGAGAAGTAAATTGTGATTTTAAATTTGCACCTAATTAGCACCTGTCTCTGAGTATGTGACTGAAACTCTGATCGTATTTTCTTCTTTTATAAAATGGGAAGTATGCTATAGATATTCCCCAAAGTATCTTCCTCACTTAAAATTTTACAATATATTAAATACTCACAGTGTAACTAATTACTTATGAGGTTTTTTGCATTTAATGTTGTTTTCATGTTCAGAGAATTCTGATTAACACAATTTGAATGTGATATAATCAATATTATCAGTTAGTTTGATTGTAATCATGAGACCTTTCTTCTTAAAAAATCTGAATCAACCAAGTAACAGTAGAATAATGGGGTTTTGTAAGACCTAAATATGGACATTAATAGGATATGTTACTGTTTTAGAACAAAAAAAACACATAATTTTGATAAAGTTGTATTGTTCAGGTTATTACATTATTATGTGAGAATATAATATGACAACAATTTAAGAAATATGTGAAAGTCAACACTGAATTTCTCAAAAGCTTTCATGTAACCCATTTTTTCTAACTTGCCAATTTCCTACAAATTGGTCTCAAATTTGGGGACTGATACACCAAGCTGCAGATTAAACCCTTCCTGGTGAACAGGCTATTCTTTCATGATTTGAAACTTAAAGCTGTTGACACTTTCTTGTGATTAATTAGCCAATGCATCTTCCAAACACATGCTACTTTCAAAATAGAGAGAGTGTAGACTCAATGAAATTTGAAATGTCCCTCAGAAACTGAGAGATGGTCTATGGCATACATTAATTGACATTAAGTTTTCAAACAGAATCCTCAAACTTTTGGTCTGTGGTAAATTGTAAATGATAATGGGGCTCTGCCATCAGAACTGGAAACAGAGCTCCTCCTAACATCTTAAAATAAAAATGCTGAAGTGATGCAATATAGAATGAAGGGGATAGAAGAAAATTCGAATGGGTAGATGCTTCTGAAAGGCAAGGGTAAGTTATAAATAGTGGAAAGCTTGATTGTTTCCATCACCCTATATCATCCTATATACATTGTTTATAATATAAAGTGTATCCCATACAGTTGAATGTAACTGTCTCTCTGTATTTAATTTTTCCATCTTTCATCTCTAAATGTATGCGTTTTCCAATCTAATGGGTGTCCAGGACTGTGGGATAAGGCATAGGCTGGGGACGGTGGTGGACATCTTATGTTGTTCCCTCCTCATCCTCTCTCCTCCTGTCCCCCTCTGCCCTGTGCCCCAGGAAGCCTCACTTACACGAGTTCTCTTGTTCTCTGGTTTACTGTTGGGCTTGGCTGATGAGTAGTGCCTGGAGAAGCAGGACAGGGGAGACCCTTCTCAGAGTCACACGCCTCTCAGCCCTCTCCACACAGCCTGCGCTGGCCCCTTGTCCCTTCTAAACTAAGACAGTAGAGGCACTTGGTTATGTTTTGGGGGTTCTAGACTGTCATTGTGAGTGCTCTGTCCCTGGCCCCAACGTTGTCCATGTTTTTTTACCATTTAAACACTGTTCAGATGATTCAACTTAAGTGAGCCAACTGTTTCCATTGGGACTCTGCCTGGGATACCAGCACTGGGAAAGGTCTCTGGAGGGCCTAAACTAGTACATCGTGGAGTTTGGAATACAAGGGAAGAGAAGAGGTTGGAATTAGAAGGATGGTGGTATTTCTAGCTGAGGAAGCAAGGTGTGCAAAAAAGGAAAACGCTAGATTTGGTGGCCGCCAAAGGAGAGGCTTGATTGGTCTTTCGTGGTTGGGTTTTGAAACATATTTGCCACTTAGCAAGTCCTTTAGTAGTGAAAATTTCAAAGTATGCCCCTTTACTTCTAGGTGAAGTTGCATTAAGCAACTTACAAAATTATCAGCAGGTGGCGCTCGTGCAGCAACTTTGGAGAAAGGACCAAGCAGAGAATGTTAAGAGGTTGAATTGGAAAATGTTACTGTCAGACAGCTACCCTTGTCTTTGATGCTATATCTAAGTTAAGGTAGGAATGATGAGGTCGGAAAGGCTAATAAATTTATTATGTGGTAGAAAAGTTATTTTTCTTTGTCCATGAGACAGAAAGGCCATTATTTTTAAAACGTGATTCTAGCTGTGCTTTGTTCACTGTGACACAAAATTCTCCTAATCTTCCTCATACTTTTGTTATTCTTTGTGTGGTATGTCTTGATTATGAGTAAAGAAGAAGAGACTATAGCAGGTTTCTGTAAGCTGACTGTGGAAGAGTTCAATAAATTTAAAATCATCTGTAGCAGAAAAAAAAAAACTGCTTTGGACACTGATCATCCAACAGTGAATAAAAAATGTAGACAGTGCATTAATGCAAAGAGGCAAATGATGTGCGAAGAGTGGCATCACCCGTAAACAAAGCAGACAGTTTGACAAAAGTGTGTTTTCCCCCACTTTGATCAAATAGACTAGAGCATCTTTGCATCCAGCTTGTCAAACTGCTGAATCTGTTTTCCATCTCCCTTTATCCCTACCCTAACCGATCCCAATATTGTTTCATCTGGGTCTCCTCCTTGGAATAAAGTGGGTGGTTAGTACACTGATATTGACAGTCCCTAACTCTGCACATGATGAGACAGCACAACCAGAGACTCAGTGACTCAGAAACTCAGGCCAGCCTTGGAGGATAGATTCATGGGCAGGGTTATGAGTGTGGGGAATTGTGAGGCCAAAAAAAATGGAGCAGAGAAAAGAAGGGAAGGAAGTGAATAGGGTATGGCAGAAAAATCAGAAGCGTAACCTCTGTCCATGCTGGTTAACCTGAGGGTTGAAGTTTATTATCCCCATTTTATGGATTTAAAAAATGAAGGGCAAGGGATTTAAAGGATTACCTGGGATCTTCCAACTGTAAAGAGACAAGAGGCAAGATTTGTTTGCCGATTAAAATCACAAATGATTGACATGGAAACCAAAAGGGGCCCCCAGTTAGATAAAATTGAGCTCTTCTTGAACAGAGATCTCCCCTTCTGGTTTAAAGAAATTTTTAAAACTGAGTTTGTACTCAAAATGTACCCTGTATAAACAAAGGTTTGTTGTGAAGGGGGATGTTTTGTATAGATTTTGGACTGGCTCAATGATCTAAATGTGCTCTCAGTAAGTAGTCACCATGGATGTGAATGAGTAGACAGGCTTCAGGTCTGTTTGTCAGGGCTGGTTTTGTGGGTAAATGACTGGACAACCACCCCTGGCCTGCGCTTTCAAGAGCCCTGCACTTGGCTTCAGCCTCTCCATGCACCTTGTGGAAAGTCTTAATAATTTTTGGATAAGGGGTCCCACATTTTCATTTTGTACTGGCTCCTGCAAATTAGGTAGCCAGTCCTGCTGATGGTCAGAGAATTTTTCTCTCGTGATCACTGCTAGATAAACCCAGACACTTCCTGCTCCTGCTTGGACCATTTTTTTTTTAACTTTTTAAATTGTAAAATATAAATGTATACAAAACAAAGAAAAAATGAATAATTTTCAAAGCTCACTTCAACAAGTAGCTAGAGAACAGATCCCAGAATCTGTGGTGGGCTACCATTTCACCATCTCAGATTTTTCTTTCCAGCTGCTCCTAAACACTGGAGGCTAGAAGAAATATTAATACAGTGATTCAGCAGTCATACTCATTTGTTAAAATTCTATTTTCTGTATCATACCTCTTCTTTCTCCTTTGATCCTTCTCCCAATCTTTAGGGATCTTTGGGCAATGTCTTTTCTGACTTTGTAATTAATTGATAATCTTGGAAAGACTGGTCCTTGGATCATTTTGTAACCTTTCAGATTGCTTCTAGGAAATTCTGTTAGCAAGTTTCTTCCTCAGTACATCAGCTGGAATGCAGCAGTTATGTTATAGCTTACATTATGGTTCTTTAAATACCCTTTTCCTCTTTTCATTCAACAAATCTGCATCTAACACCCCCTCTGTGCAGGGCTCTAGCCTAGTCTGGGGTTATTTCCCAAGTCCTGCTAGCAGCATTTTCTTTAGCCTTCTCTAAAAGAAGGTAAATGCCTGTAGCTCGCTGCTCTCAGCCACCCCATGTTCTTCTTAGTTTCCCTCTCAGGCGATGACCTTTGTGATCTTGTTCCTCACAACTGAGGACACCTGCCCCTCTGTGCTGCCTGCAGCCACCACCTACATACAGCAGCTACTGCACTGCCAGAAAGCCCTTTGGAAATTGTCATCATTGTCCAAGGCTAACAGAGTTCTTCTGGCAGATCCTGGTGGATTAATGTACAAAGTAGATGCAGCATCTACTTTGTACATTAGTAAAAATCTACTCTGAGAAATCTCTTATGTATAGAGTATCTTTTCTGCAGGATATTGAACTCAGCATGGTATGGAGGGGTTAGTTATAGCCTTACTTCTGTAGGATCCATCAGAAGTAGACAATGAGACTAAAACTATTGAATGTAAAGACAGTGTGTACTATGGCAAGAAAAGAAGAAGAATATTGAACAATACAAAACAGAATATGTACTTAGTGCTCGTTTCAAGAATAAGTGCATTAGTAGAGCAGTGAGGACTGAGAGAGCCTTGAGTGGCTGATGGTCACATCAGATGGTGTGCAGAGAAGCTATTAGAACTTTTCCAAACAGTTCTGGAAGACTCCGTAGAGGAGGCGGGATTTGTGAACTGTTTGGATGATGGAAGAGAGATGACTTGGCAGACAGGAAGAGAGAGCATTCCAAGAATATGGTACAGCTTGGAAAAGGCTTGTGTGGGATGACTGGGCGATGGGGATATTAAGCCAATTGGCTTGAACTAAGTGGGGGCTCATTCCAAGGAAGGATTTCAAATTTGATTCAAAACAAAAGAATGACTTTCCGTGACATTATTGTGGCAACTAACCATGAAACACATGAATTAAAATTTGTGCTCTGCAAATCAAGACCCAGGTCTTGGAATTCCTAGGAAAGGAAGTCTCCTGGGTAAGAATAAGGGAGCAGGACATGTGAGCGAGCAGGAGCAGCAAAGCTCAGGGGTCAGCCCAGCTCCTCCATCACCCTACTGTATGGAATGGCAAGAGGCAAATGGCCAGAATTGCAAGAGTGGAAGGGTATGCACTTGTTTCATTGTTGCAAGGGAAGAGACTGTGGGCCCCAGTGGGCCCCTTGCTCTGCCTTTGTTATGCTCTTGAGCACTGAAGTTCTGAATGGCGAGCTCAGCATCATGGGCTCACGGGGGGAAGGCTGTTTTCTACGCGTGCCATTTAATTCACTCCGAAACCTAAATAAGGATGTATTTAGCCACTGTCATTGATACATAAATTAATTAAACACCTAAGAATAGTTGCTTCTTTTAAGAAGCTTGTAGGCTAATGGGGGAGGAAGTGTGTCCATTTGAAAAGATAAATGAGAAAAAAAAAGTAGCTGTCACAAAAGACACCTGTTACCTGCCAAACGACTGAATCTGACAAGAAATGTAGAGGAAGGCAATATTACTGCAGGGGTAAGTATCTGGGCAGTGTTTTAGAAAATGAGCAGAATTTAAATCATTGAACTGGCAAGGGCAGAGCATGATGGAAAGGTAGGAAAACCTCTGAGGAAAAGCATGATGGTCAGAGAAGGTACTCTGTGACACAGGAGCATGGCATGTTGTCCGATCAGAAGGACATTCGAAAGAGAAGAGAATGGAGAGGGAGATGGGGACCTCACAGATGACTGGGAATAGAGTTAACTTTGTCTGTTTTTGTGAGGTATGAAATAACCAGCGAACAGCACTTTCTGCCTGGGCTCCGGAAGAAAGTTCGTGTTCTGAGGACTTTCAATAAGTTTCTTTTCTTCTTCTTCTCTGATGCAATGTTGAACTGCCAGTGCATAGCAGAGGTAAATCATCCACCCTATATGATGATTTTGATAGCACCATCTGAAAAGCTCTCGGATAATTTGTCTTTATGAAAGGCCATGAGCATATTCTTGAGCTCTGCTATTGCTACCAAAGCAAGGATCTTGTGGGAAGGGCTCTGGATGCATCATTTGGCACATCCCGCTGCTCTGGCCATCTGCTGCACCTTTCTAACGTGGTCTGGCAATTCGGGAGATGGCACGGGCAGCCTGGCAATATATCCATATGCAATTCTCCTCCTCCTTGCCTTGCGGAACACAACAGCCATCTTCAAGGCACCTCCAGGAATTCCGAGTCATTTTGTTTCTTTTGTTTCCTCAAGACCGAAGAGATTAAAGTGTATTTTAAAAGGGCAAACAAATAGCTGGTCAATCTGAAAAAAAAAAAAGCCTTCTTAGGCATAATTGAGTTTGGTGCTGGAATAGAGAAGAGAGGGATTCCACCCCAAACAGCACCTCGTGAAGGACACTCGGTGGCTTGGGAGGAGTCATTCCCTGATGCAAGTAAAGACTTGTGTGAAGTTATTATGGGTGTCATCATTTTTGTACCGTGTGCAGAGCCTTGCCACTCAAAGTGTGGTCTGGGGACCAGCAGCATCTGCAAAACCTGGGAGCTCGTTAGAAATGCAGAATCTCAAACTCCACCAGAGACCTCGTGAATATAGAAACTGCATTTTCACAGGGTCCCCAGGGGCTTCAAATACACATCAGAGTTTGAAATGCACTGTTCTAGAAGAGCATGCTTGGAAAATCTTCTGCCTATGTAGTTTTCACTATTCTGAACAAGTAATCTGGATGTGATTAATGAGATAAGGCCTTCCTATCCCATCCAGGAATTTGTATATAATACCTAGAGAGATTCTTAATTGCAAACTTTATACTCCAATAAAATATTTTGTTAATAACTTACTTAGCCCATAGCATTGACCATAGGGGCCCAACACATGTAGAACTAAAGAGGGCCCATTGGGTTATTGCATCAGCCTTCAGTTCCTCCTCAGGAAGGAACATTGAAGAGTTTGTGTTTCCATCCTCATTTGCACGCTCTTGTGAGGGATAAACAAGTGACAACTGGACTTGCAATTTCGCTGGTGAGTGGAATTTTTTGAAATGGAACACTTAAAAATATTTTGAATGATTAAGTGGTTACAAAGTCAGGTCTTCTGCTTCTACATGCAGATCATCTACTGAAAACTTTGAATCCCAGAGTGAGGAAACTTGGATTCTATTTGTGGGCTGCTCCCAGGAGAATCGCGCTAAGTTGCTCCCCTTGGAGATCTGTGCTAAGTTGATCACTTCTTAATTGAGGACATACATATCTGTTTATGGGTTCATTCAAAGAAGAGGCTGTAGTGCTGGAGCGTTGCTTGGGAGTCTTATTCACAGCTGCTCCACTCGACTGTGGGCATGCAATGCACCCCGTGGCTGTCAGCACCCCCTGGGCTCAGGTCTTCCATGCCAGTGACAGCCGCTTCTTCCGAGTCTGCCTGTACACTCTAGTAATGAGAGGCTTTAAACCCCCTTTGGCTAAGAAGAGGCTCTTCTTGCTTGGAGTTGGAGCTGAAAATGAATTCCCTATTTGCACAGTACCATGACACTTCCTATAATATCATTTGCTTTCCTCCAGGCAGCAGTGGTTCCGGACAGTACTTCTTAAACACTTTATGGCCAGTATCGCATGGGTTGCAGTTACTTGTGTGGGAAAGAAAATGGACAATCTAAAACGTGAACAAGAATAACAAAAATGCCTCCCAGGCCTCCAGAATGTCCACCTAAAAATTCAGCTCTTAAGGAAAAAAAAGAAAAGACTAGCAAGAACTATATTTTTAAATCACTAAAAATTTGTGTATTTAGCCAAGAAAATGAAAGAAGACTTGGGAAAAATTAATTTCAGCTCTCATGGAGTGATTAAAATAGATATGACAAATTGTCAATTAATGAAGTGCACAGACTGGAGAGGTGGTAGAGATAATACCAAGCGGGGTATTCAGAGTACTATTTTTAACCAAACAGATATAGGATGATTTTTAACATCAAGCACTTCACACTGATATTGTTGTTGAAAAAATGTTTTGTGTTCTTGGAGGCTGGCAGGCACGATTCTCCTGGGAGCAGCCCACAAATAGAATCCAGGTTTCCTCACTCTGGGATTCAAAGTTTTCAGTAGATGATCTGCAAGTAGAAGCAGAAGACCTGACTTTGTAATCATTTAATCATTCAAAATATTTTTAAGTGTCCCATTTTAATAAATTCCACTCAACAGCAAAATTGCAGGTCCAGTTGTCACTTGTTTATCCCTCATACATATTTATTGGGCACGTACTCTGTCTCAGATGCTGTTTTAGGGCTCTGACGACATAATTATCCAACAAACCAAATACCTTCACTACCCTCATGGACCTTACCTTCTAATGGAATAATTGCGTGACTGAATAACCCAAAAGATTAATTGTCAGCAAATTTGACAGAGATAATTGGCGAAGGAAAAATTAGCATCGCAGAAAAATATGTTAACATCTGGAGAATAATGAAATGATGAGCAACAAGCATCAATGAAATCATGCCAAATTCAAATGACGGCTGCTGTTGGTAGGCTTCCAGAATTAACTATTAAAAGAACGTATTAGCCTTAAACCCAGTATGTCTTCTCTGATGGCTGTGGAGGGGCTGTGTCAGCCTCCTTCCTGGGGGTGGACGGGTGCCAGGGTCTTTCACGGGAGCCTAATTGTTCTTCCCTGCCAGGAAACCGCCACAGCATGACAAAATCCCAACAATCAAAGTGCCTGAAGATGAGAATTTCTGGAGCAAACTGTTATTGCTTTTGGGTGAAGCTATAGAACACCCCAAATACCCTCCAGCTAGCCCTGCCTCTGGCGGAATTCTGGGGTTCCCAGATTCACCACGGACCATCTTTGTAACCCTGGATAAGTTAATTAATGTCTTTGTACCTCAGTGTTCTCAATTAAAAGACGGAAATTATAACACACCAATACCAGGTTAGTGAAAGATATAAATTAGATGATAAATGTATATATAAAGCCATGATGAGCAACACCTGCTGCACAGTTTAGTATGTAACAAATGTTAGTACCCTGCCTCTATCTTAAAACCGCCCAAATAAGTGAGGATTTATGAGGTTGAAATATAGTTTGCAAAAAGTAAGCACATTTTACCTATAGAGCACTTGCTCCTAAACTGCGTATCTGGTGAACATTTAGGATTTTCTTCCTCGTCTGGTGGACAATCATTGAAAAACTCACTTGCAGGCTCTTCCTTCGGCCATCAGTTCTGTTTCAGGAGCACCCCAGTGCTTATGTACATAGCAGTTCCCATTTATATAACTATTTCATTGCATTTTTTCCTTATTTAGAAGTAGGAGTAGGAAGCTGAAATAAGAAAGGGTAAAGATCATTGGGACTTGCTATTGCTATAACCCCAGTGTAACAGGAACAAAGAAGGGAATCTCTAGGTCTGCTGAAAGGAGCCAGCCCTTAGACGTTGCCTCTCATTGGACCTAAAGTGGGCAGCTGTGTGAACAAAGGAAAAAAAAATAAGAACAATATTAGAAAGGATATACGAAATATTAGATCCATATTGAAACTGTCTTTGGGGTGAGAGCACATTAGGAAAGAAATGTACGTGTGTGCGTGTGCATACGCACGTGTGTGTTTTACCTAACTGAGAAAGAGCTTTCCTTTACAGTCCCTGAATCTGTTGTTCTCGTTTTTAACCTTTCATGTGTATTTTCTAGAAAACATTTTCTGTAGAAGGTTGAGAGGTGTCTATATCCATTTACTTCTGTTTTTTTTTTCCTTTATGTTATTTCCATCCTCCTACACAAAGGATGTGAAGGAATGGCAAATCTCTCAAATCCCACTATCCGTCCTGTAAGCATCTGACTAGGGGGCTACAAATATTTATTGGGCACCTAGTATGCTCTAGGGATCATGCCCCCAGGGACATGTACCCCACTAGAGTTAGCAGAAAGACCTAGTAAGGCGGCAAACTGAATAGAGAATGAGTAAGATGGGAGGCCACTGAATCACCCAATCTGGAGAGGAGACAAAAAAAAAGAAAGTCATGTCAATCTAATTACTCCCCTTCTTGAATGTTACCCGGTTTAGGCTTTCCTGGAAGGGTATGCGAGGGACCAGTGCTCTGCTTCTCAAGGCGCAGCTGCACGTCTCTCTGAGGACACCGGGAGGAGCTGCACAGTTTGTAAGGGAAGCCTGGCAGAAAGCCCCTATGGCCCATGGGCTGTTACTAGCTGCCAGGCGTAAAGCCCTCTCTAGCTCAGAGAGCCCACGCTGTCACAAGCTATAGCTCCTTCTGTACTCCAGCTACTTGAGCCTCAAATCCTTATCAAGTCCTGCCCACTCTTAGGAGTGCCCCTTAAACCCTTTTCTGTATGCCCTGTGCACATTTGCTTGATGATTTCTTGAAGAAAGCTCAAACCCCATAGGTGAAGACTGAAACCTTCATCCTATATCTGATATCATGGATTATTACAGCTAAATGATTCTCTGACTCTAACTCATCATTTTATAGTATACACGATGAACTGAAATTATGAGAGTGAGAGTGAGAACAAGAAAGAGAGAGAGTGAATGAATGGCACAACCCTGTAAGCAGCACAGCTGGGCTATAACCTAGTCCTGATCACAGATTCATTGTTTGGCAGGTCCTGTTTGCTTCATCAGTTGATGACATCACCCAAAACTGCAAGCACTTGGGCTGCAGATTTCCTCTCCTTCTGTATATATCCAAGCGGTCAACAGCTCTTGCCAGACCTCTGAGATGTTTTAGCCAATCCTTGCTTCTCTTTATTGTTTCAGCTGCCACTGTCTCAGACCATAATTTCTTCATCTTTTCTCTGAGCTATTACAATAGGAGTTCATCTGGCTTCTCTAAGCAGTTTCTCCTCCTTATACTCCATCCGATATGCTGGGACCAGAGATATCTTCCTGATCTGATGGTGTCACTCTGTTTTAAAGTATCCCATGCCATGCCTCCACACAGGAAAAACACCCAAACTCCATCGTGTAGTACTCACCTCTTGCCTTGGTTTTCCATTCATGCCTCCTGTCCTTCATCTTACCACATTAACTTGGGAACATCACTCTGGCATGCTTCACCCTTCCCACCGGTGTATCTTTCCTCAAGTAGTTCAGTTTACCTGAAACACTGCTCTTCCTGTGATGTCTACCTGCCAGGGTTCTATCCAACATCCAGGGCCTGGTTGAGTGTCACCTCCTGTAAGGAGCCTCCACTCACCCTATCATCAGTAGTAATTTACCCCATCACTGTCTTCAATTCCTATGCTCCTTTTCTATTGAACACACTACAATCAAGTGTTGTCCCTACCGCTTCACCAAACCTCTCTGGACAAAATGATGGATGACCGCCCCTGCAAAACTGTCTGTAACCCCACAGTGTTCATCTACCTCACTCTATCAGCAGCAATTAGCACCATCGATCAATTCCTCCTTCCCTTAATATTTTCTCTGCTAAGTATCCTGGATAGTACTCTTTCATGTGAGGTTTCCTCCTGATATCCCCTCCTTCTAAATTTCCTCCCAGATCTCCACACTATGAAGTGTCCCTGAGCTCAATCCTTGGATGTCCTTCCTATGTTGTGTCACTTTCTAAGTAAGGACATCTAGTCCCATGGCTTTAAATGACATTTAAAGCTGATAAATCCCAATTTTACATCTATCGTCTAAAACTGTCCCCTGAACCCTAGATTCATATATCCATTGCCCTACTTGACATATCCAATTGAATGGATAAAAGGCATCTTCTTGGCTGTTTCTCAGACTCCACATCCAAACCATCTGCAAATCTGTTGGCTCTGCTTTCAAAATGGATTCAGCAGCCTCCCATTTCAAAAGTTTCCCATCTTTATTGCCCTTGTCCAAGTTACTATCAACGTTTGCCTTGATTATTACAATAGCTCTATAATGGATGTCTTGCTTCTCCCTTCACATTTCTACAGTCTATTCCTGACACAGTATCCAGAATGATAGCTTTAAAATATAAGTCACATCATTTTACTTCTCTGTCCAAAACTTTCCAATAGTTTCCCATCTTTCTCAGAAGGAGCTTAAGTCTTTACCTGAAGGATCTACCTCCATGCACATACCTCCTCTCTCCAAAATATGCATGTCATCAACTCCTTGTCATTTTCCCCCTCGTTCTCTTGGCTCCTACCACTTGGATATCCTAGAACATTCTTAGAACATGCTAAGCACATCCCAGTCTCAAGGCTCTTGTTTCCTTTCACTACAGTACTCTCCCCCTAGATTTTTGCTCTTTCTTAACACTTTCTTCAGGCCTCTTCTCAGAAAGCCCCTGTAACTGAAGCCTTCTCTGAGCATCTTTATAGAGCACCAACCCACTCTCTGTGATCCCTTATCTGCTGCCAGACTTTATTTTTCTCTTACAGGTATCAAGTAATCATCATTTGAATTCTTTTTTTCTTTCTTTTTATCTATGTATCTAATATATATATCTGTTATTGATATATCTAGCCAGCTAGCTAGCCATTTAGCTTATGTGTCACTCTTTCCCTGTGAAAATGTAAGGCTCAGAAAAGCAATTCTTATGTCCATTCCAGTAGTAGGTTGAATTAAATGCAGTGATTTAGATATACACTTTATCTTAACCCACATCCCTGTGGGTTGAACTCCTTGTAATAGGATTTTTTTTTACGATGCTATTTTTTTTTTAACAAGGGCAGGCACTGGGAATTGAACCTGGGTCCTCCGGCATGGCAGGCGAGCATTCTTGCCTGCTGAGCCACCATGGCCCACCCTTTATGATGCTATTTTAAGTTAAATTGTGGCACATCTGAATGAGGTTGGGTCTTAACCCAGATTCCATAACTTGGAGACCTCATAAAGAGAAACAGACCTGAAGGCAGAGAAAGAGAAAGCCAGATGGAGGGACTGGGGACCAGAAGTCAGGAACCTGGAAGAGAAGGCAGAGGACATCCCCATGTGATGGGAGTCAAGGCTATAAGCCAACAGACCCCAAGAACCGCTGGCAGCCAGGACCAGCATCTTACAGACTTTTGGCAGAAAGCATTGCCTTGCTGATGCCTCAATTTTGGACTTTTCAAAGCCCCAGAACCACAAGCCAATAAATTCCCTTTGTTTAAGCTAACCCATCGCATGGTATTTGTCATGGCAGCCCTGTAAAACTAAGGCAGCTGCTTTATACCTGATCTTTAGAACAATGCCAGTACCTAGTAGTCGTCAGTTATCCTTCACTGAAAGAATAATTAAATAGATGATTTAAGTCACAACCTTATCCCTAACCTTGCCACAAACATCCTCCCATGACAGAATTCCCTCTGAAATCAAATTGTTGGGAATCCAGTTGTGGAAGGTACATAACAAAAGGACCTTTGAGGAAAATAATTTGATCAACTTATGCCCCAAAGTATTATTTGCAATGTTTCTTACGGTAATAAACACTGGAAAACCTGCAGGAAATTAAAGCTATCAGATAGTGTCTATTGAAAAAGAACAATGCTCCAGAAGGCAGAAGCTATATATTCTGATTCTGAATCTTATTGCTTATGGAATCCTGTGCAAGCTGCTTATCCCATTTGTTTGAATTTCTCATCTGTACAATACAGTAACGGGTTAGTCTATGTGTAAGCTTCTGTTCACTTCGGTTGGTATCTGAGGAAAGAAGACAGGAGAACACTAGTGAGGAAGTTAGGAAGGAAAGAAAAAAAGATTGTTAATCTTTGATTATCCATTTTGTTAACAAGTCGAAGAAGGGATGAGCCAAGTTGAAAGGTGTAAAGAAAATTGCATAGAAAATATTGCTTTCATGTGTCTACATTCCATAGAAAGAACTTGGTCTTATAATTGGGTCTCTAAGCATTCTAGAAAGAATACTTGATTTCTACTAAGCTCCATACATTCTGGTGTTATTTGTGACTGATACATATACCTTTAGCCTTGAGCTCTTGCTTTCTAGAAATCAAAGCTGGAGTTTTGGTCCTTTGTGGGTCACATTGAATGTAGTTGACCATTTGTAGATAGTTACTGAAATATAAGCTAGTTTGAGTTTTGTAGGAGTGCTTTAATACCTCTCTCCTCTAAACATTTTAATGTTTTATTTGAACAATATATCTATTCATTTTGCATCACTGTTTAAGTGTTTGCTCAGATGGATTTCTCCTGAGGTTTTACTAAAGGACAATGTGAATTTATAACTGTGCCTGAAAGGAACATGGCATTGTGTGTCTTAAAAGCACAGCCACCTATGGTGTCAAGCTAACAGCTGAAAACTATGGTCCAATTAACTGAGGACACTGCCGAGGAGGTCAAAGAGCCCATAAAATCTAGTAAAGATGCTGTAGTTTAGAAAATCAAAAGAATCTGGAGGACTGATGTGGGGTCATAATGATTACCTCCAGAGCTGAAGAGAGCACTCAAGAAAAGAAGATAGAAGCCAAAGTTCAAGCTGTCATTTGTAAAGCTTCTCACCCATGCTAGTTACAGGACGGGATTTAGATGCTTGTAAAATCTACACATTTCATTTTTCATCTTTAAAAAAAGTTGTCAGAAGCCAGGTAAATGAGACCTGAAAGTGGCACGCCTCTTAATTATTTTGTGGAATTGGAAAGCAGAGATTAGAGCTCTTTTTCAGTTGTTCTCAAATGAACTCACTGTATGCAACTGCAGCCATTCTTGGTAAATGAAAGCCAAACCATTCGATACACTATGATAAAGGCAAATATAAAATACATTCAGCAAAAGGGATGTGGGATGGAATATGAGACACATGACTGCAACTGCTATTAAGATCCTGAGGTTTAAAATCGCTGAATGGGTAAGCTCTGTGGCTGTGGTTCACTGAAGGACAGTGACCTGTGTTTCAACTGAGGCCTTATTTCTCTTGACCTGAAGGAATCATAGTAATAAATGACTCGCAGGGAAGTGGTAAATCATAGTCATTAAACAAACAAATCATTGTGGACTGCCAGTTTCTACTTTGAAGAATATATGCCATATTCTCTATGATGTGGCCCCAAATCACTGACCCCTTTGAAAGAGATGAATCCAATTGGCCTCGCTTCCTTTCCCCAAGTTCATCCATCTCTTCTAGGCTTTAATTTTGCATTTGATCTCAATTTTTCATACGATGCTTTTCGTTCTGTGTTTCTCCACTCGTCTCTTTTACCAGCTATTTCCTCGATTGTGACCAGACTCAAAACTACACTAAAAATACCATCCCAGGAAATGTGTTACCTTCAGGAATTTGGTACTGTCACCCATTTTCCCAGGGGTAAAGTCATGTCAACGCCCTGGGCTTCAGTTGGTTTCTTTATTTCTGTTCTGAGTGACCTGCTGCAAGAATCACGCTGCCCTTGCTATGAAAAGTGGCAGCCCCCCACTGTTTATGATTATTGAGGTTCTTTGAGGCTGAGCTCACAATCCCGGGTAAACTGTGCCCCTCAATTACAAGGGCTAGTTGAATATGATCCTTGCCTTACAAGTACCTTATTTTCCAATATACAGTGTCTACATTCAATTATCAGGCATTATTGAAAGCACAAAGATCACTACTTACATCTCAAAAGCTCTTAAAGCAAACATGTTCTTGCCTCTTGTGCACTTTGGGCTTTAAAACCTTAGAATTCACTCCAGGAGACGATAAGCATCATCTCTGTTCATTTTGAACATCATAGCCTAATGGAAGACTGCCCTGGCCAAAATACCGAATAAGCCTGCAAAGCAATTCAAAAGGAAAATGCTGAGTTGAAGAATTGCACCACAAAATGATTGCTTTCGTCTTCCATCTCCTGTCTCCCCACCCCTCACTCCGATGTCAGATGCCACAGCACCGCTTCCCTAGAATGCGTATTCGAGCCCCAAAGAAGCAGCCAGTCATTATTTTATCATTTAATATTAATTATAATAGTATTCGTCCTGATGAACTAATGTTGCATTATGTAGCTTTCAAATGTGTTCCCGAAGGACTTTGATTATAATTTGCCATTTTATTCATGTTCAATTATTCTAAAGTGTTGCTGAATTAACAAGATCCACTTAGCCTTAATCACTACTTACCTCATCTGTTGCTAGCACTGACACGCCTGGCGTATAAAGCCGGTGTGTGACAGAAAGAGGGAAGCCTGCCCGGCCGCAATGACACCCCTGCTCAGCTGTGCGGGCTGAGGCTCATCTTCGAGCAGGTCCCACCACATCGGTGGTGGCTGCATGTGAGCCAGGACCTGGAGGAAGAGGACAGGCAGGTGGCAGCTGCTGAGAGCGCCTCTCAGTTGCTTGGTTAAATACTTTGCCAACCTCTGGAATTATGTACTATAGACCATCTCATAGGGTTTCCTTTCTACTCCATGCCAATAGTCCTGGCTCCATTCATTTAATGCCTTGCAAAAATAAAATAGGTGCATTCAGGTTTTTGTCTTTGTTGTTGTTTTCCAATGGATATACCCCAACTGCCAAGTGGCTCTGGTTAGTTCTTGGTGATACTACATATTATTTCTCTGAGTTGCTTCATCTCTTACTACCAAGTTTTTGTTTCTGTTTTTTCCCCCATATACTCTTTGGGCGCTCTTCTGGATGATACCAATACATTTCCTTTCTCCAATCACGATTTATAAGATCTCTTATCATGACACCAGCTTTCTCATCTTCTTATTTCTCTGTGTCTTATGTACTTATGGCAGTCATCTGTCCATCAGTCAAGGAAGTAATTAAAAATCAACCAGGACTTCCAGAGCAGCTGTTTACCTTGAGATCCGGATAGCAGCAGGGGTCTGTGTCGGTGCCATGAATGTATTAAACCCCTACTGTGTGCCCAACGCCGATGTCAGATAATCTGGTCCATCTAGAAAGTGACAGGCGATCTCTGACAATTCAGCTGAACAGGGCTGGATAAAGTCCCTGGGAAAGTAGTTAAGTGCACAAATAGAGCAGTTGTTATCCAGGAGCAAACCCTGGATTTTATCAAGGAACACCTTAGCAAGTGAAAGGACATTCATCAGAACTCTAGTCCCCAGTTTTGGGTAGGATCCATAAAGATTTTTACAGTTCCATGCAGGAATTCTATATGTGGGCCTTTTTAATGGGCTGACATTATAACCGAGAGTTTCCCAGCCATTCCATCTTCTACTTTCTGACTCAAGGATTTAATTCAAAGGAAAAAGTGAATTAAGCTGGCCTGAGGCGACATTCTCCCTTTTATCTATCCTATCCATATTGTACTATTTAAATTTACTGTTCTCATACCAAGAACTTGCTTAGCAACTGGGACTGTGGCCTTTAAAATTGCTCTGAAAACTGATAATGAAACGCTCAAGCAAGGGATTTTTAGTATTTTAGTAATCAAAAGAAAAAGATGATATGTTCAATCGTGACGTGAAAATACCTGAACAGGCCCCACTCAAAGCAATAGTATTTTCAGAATAACAGTTAGATAAGAGTTTTATAAGTAAGCATTATGTATTTGATGGCATTATATGCTATGCATATACTACATCTGTTCATTATTGATGCTAGTAGGAATCTTAGCATTGATGCTATATCATGTGTATATTATTCAGGTTATAATGTTATAAGGTCATTAATGACTACCAGGTTTAAGAGTTACTGAGATGTGGGTGTAGCCCCAAGTGCTTTGTTGGAATTAACTCATTTAGTCCTCACAGATTACATACACAGATTAGATGATTAGATGCATTTTGTATTTGAGCAGCTGAAACAGTAAGAGGTTTAACTGGTTAATGTCATGCAGCTAGAAAGTTATGGGGCCAAGATCTGAATCTAACTTCAGGGCCCGTATCCTGAAACCTTTCATGAATCATCTGTTTTTCCAAATATAAGAATGCATTGACCTTTGCATAGCCACGATGGTGACTCTTTTTTTTGTTGTCTTCTCTCCTCAGTCAGGAGTTTCTTAGAAATCATTGCATATGAAGCATTTTCCAAGGAACCCTAAATTAGAAATATATTTCCTATGATCTTCTGTTTATAGTTCCAAAGCTGGTAAAGATGTTCCTTTGAAATATTTGCTTAGTGAGTTTGCAATATTTCCACCATATGAATTAAACTTAAAGCCACAGTTCTTGATAAAATCTGGGTTCATCCAGACAGAATTTGAAAATACTCTTTAAATTAAAAAAAAAAAAAAAAGAAATGGTCAGATTCGGGTTGCATAACCTTGTGTTGCTCCCACGTTAGTGAATTCTTCCTTATACAAATTATTGAATGGCAGTTGTCTACTGAGCTTGTCTGCTCCTTGGCTTTCCCTTCCATCATTTCTCTCCACCTTGTGGCTGCCAGCATCATTTCCTTTCTCACTTCCCTGATGATGCCTTTCCGCCTCCTTGAATCTTTTCATTGCTTGTCCTTTTTGATATGACCTTTTTGTTCCTTGAAGCATCTCCTCTGGTTCAAACACCTCCATTAATTCCATTTCCCTTTGCTCTAACCTGGCTGCCTGTCTGATTCTCTCTGACTCCTTCCTTTTCCTCATGGTTAGGTCCTCTGTTGCACTTGGCCTTCTGATTTAATAGCACTCTTTCTGGTGAGCATGAAGCCCTTCATTTCATCAAAGGACAGAGGAAAAAAAAAACCTAGAGATGTGTTTTAAGCCATGTTCTTGATTCACTATAAGAAAGTAGCATGAATAGAATCCTAATGAATTTTACCTCTGGGTGTGGCAGACCCTCATCAGTCTTCATGTTGGTCCAACATGTTCCAACCCCACTCCTCACAGTGACTTGACGTTGGGAAGACTGTCCTGAACAAAAATATTTTAAACAAGCTTTTGACCAGAGTTATAATGACCACATTATGAAGAGCAAATGCCATGGGTAATGGGACTACAAACATTTCTTCTGAAGGAGACAGAAAAGTATGGTAAAGAGTCATCATTAGCCATTGAGAGGTAAAGGAAGTTGCTGCCAGCACTAAGTCTTGTGCAGACATGAGGATTCTACCCAAGGATGGAGTTGGCGTGTCAGAGTTATGTAGCCTTTTAAATGGGTTCATATGCTAACCAAATTTATGAATAAACATCACCCACAAAACCTTGCATTATTCTTAAAACACCAAATCCCTACAGTTTCACAAGGTTAGAATGTAGAATTTATTTCTCACACTAATCACAGTTATTCCTTTTTAAAAAGGTAATGTGTCTCATGTGTTCACTTCTTTGAAATTCAACTGGTATTCTTTGATGATTGCAGAAAGACTTTGCAGCAATTCACTTAAAATAATCTTAAAAAGACAAACTATGTTTATAAAAGGGAAAACCTCTAACATAGTTCTTAGGTCATTTGCATTTCCATCAGTGCAGCAATACAATCTTCCTTGTATACTTTCCATGATGGTTACATCTGGCTCACTTCCCATATCAATACCATCTCTGGAGGGTCAATTTTAAGAATCTGTATTGACAGCATCAACTGCCCATTACAGATATGATTGAATTTGCTCAGGGTACGGTATATCATTAGCAAATTATCCAGTTATCAAGTTGACTCACTGAGATGAGGAATACGCAATGCTGATTACTTTTTAGAGAAAAAAGCTAGTCTTATGTATAGAATATTTTCCTAATTTAGGTGAATCTTATACACATAACCTTTGCAACTATAGGACTTTAGGTACTGAATATAATCTGTATTTCTAATCACTTACCGTAAATGAAAGCAGTGGAATTAAATTATGTTTATCATAATCAAAATACTTCCAAAACAAGTAGAGGCTATACTTAGGCAAGTCCACCTTGTAGAGCTGTGCAACTCTTTCACGTTATTTGCATTTTTCGTGAAGTTAATGTCAATGTCATGCTGTTAATATTAACTGCGGTTACTTTCAGGGCAATACACTTCCTCCAGCTTCCTCTGCAGCCCATATTCCCCTACCATCTGGAATCTCTTAGCAAGGGATGAGTCGGTGCTATATTAAGCTTCTCTGATTTCAGATTGAGAAACTTTTTATCTTGTTCTGGTATAAATGCAAATAATAATTATTACCTCAAAGGGGCTTCGGCTCGATACGAAGATTCCTGAGCTCATTTTAACCCTATTGAAAAGTGAAGGTGAGTTTCTTCATGTCCCAAAGTGGGAACTGCACACTGTAGTACAAAAAGACGCAGAGGCTGGCACTCAGATGCTAGCCTCTTTCCAATCCACGTTTCCAAAAAACAGAAGGGCATATGCATGCAAAAATCAAAAGTAAATTTAACTTTTAGCCCCAACTTTCTTCTAATTTAGCAATTCATCCTGTTAGTTTTCCTATCTTTGCTGATGATTACAAATTAAAGCCTTACAGAATTCCTATAAATGCCTTAAAACAGGCAAAGGCATGATATAAATATTTAATTCACACATACACACTCTGTGTGTGTTAAGATGTCATAGCAAAATACACAGTGATATGAGCTTTCAAAGTGATGCTGTTTATGGAATGGTATGAGCACTGAATAAAGAGTCAGGAAAAATGGATTATCAAACTGGCCCCACTTGTTAGTCCTGGATCTTTGAGAAAATCACTAAGCCTCAGTTTTTCATTCGTAAAATGGGTTCCCCTATTTCCCTTCCTTTATCAAAAGATTTTACAAAAAATAAACACAGTAATGACTGAGACAGCACTATGTAAACCTAAAAATAGTTTAGCAGTATAAAGCATTATTCCTAGGTCTGTAATATTAGCCAGCTGTGAAACTTCTATAGGTGAAGCATTATAACATGAAAATAATTGCAAATCAACTTCAGGCTAACATATATGGATGTGAAATTAATTTTGTTTAGCATTCCTCTACAGAAATCGATGATTTTTAAGGCTCGTGCTTATTTCTTATTGAAGCCAAAAAACATATAACAACGTAGCCTAAAAGTTATTTTTAAAAGTTTGTTCAACCTAAGTAAGTTTAAAGAAAGCTGCAATCATATTGAATGAAGTGATAATAATACTGATCCACACTTCCTCTAATAATGTCATCAAACATTTTATAGGAATTAACTGTCTCACATCTTCCTTATTTGCTGATCAATTAATAATCCATGGAATAATGAGACCTGCACAATCAACGCTACTAACTGGTTCATAGGGTGAGTTTAATCCCTTAGACTTTCAATTTAATCCCTAGAAAATACTTTTATCTTTTATTAACTTGTATCTCAAGTGTCCTCATTTCAATTTCTAGTACATACATCTTGCTCATTATTTGATGACGAATACTATAAGCTTTAAAAACAATCTGACTGCTAAGAATCTATGAAAGGGAGATATTTAGATATAGTGTCTCTCATTCTATGAGAAATCACATGAACAAGGAAAATTTATTTGTTGCCTTTTTAAAATTTTTTACAATGGGCAAATTTATTTCTAAAAACTTAGAAGGAAGATAAAAATACCTTTTAGATGGCTTAACACTGGAGTCTAAAATCTCTAATAGTTTCATTAACATTTTCAGCTCCCGTATCTCACTATGGAAAACTCTAACCGGATTCGCCATCTCTGTTAAAAGACTGCAAGTGGAGCTGTGAATGGAAACCAGTATTTCAAGAGCTAGCAGAATGTGCTGTAACTTTTTGAGGAACATAGTAGATTCATATTGACTTAGTTAAAGATGAAAGTGAAGTTGGGAAGGGGAGTGAAAATATTACTTGTTTTCTGATCTGCACATTTCTTTAAGATAAGATACTCTTATCAGGTTGAATTTCAATAATTGTTTTAGTAGTCAATTCCCGAACTTATTATATTGCTCCCAAAGCCTCAATAAAGAAGACTATCAAATGAGCAATTCTTCTCAATGGCCAAAGTAGGAAGCTTCCTGCCTCTTGTAATATTAGGGATACTAGGATGATGCTGTGCTCTAAAGTAGCTGTTCGACTAACCTCAAAACACACCCCCATTATAAATATTAATAATTTTTATATTATTAATATAAAATTATATTATAATAACAGCACTAATAGCCTCATTTAGGCATGCTTGCTTAGTGCCAGGCACTGTATACTAGGTATTCAGTACATACATTAACGCCTTTAATTCCCACATCAATACTGTCATATTAGTTTCCAAGTACAGATGAAGACACTGAGGTTCAGGGTGGTTGAGTGACTTGTCAAAAGTCACGCAGTTAGTAACTGGGGAGGCTATTTTAAAAATATGCTTAAATTCAAATCTCTAGGAATTTTTGGTTTTGGATTTTTGAGGACTTCTCAATTCTACTATTCCCTAGCATAATGCAAAACTTCTAATACCATGGCCTCATCATTTGAAAAAGGAAGCAATAATTTCTTTGTCATTTCTGTGTGCATTTTCAGCTGGGTATTTCAGAACTCTCTGGAGGGTGGTTCTTTGGGCAGGTTGGTTTGTTGTACTTTTTGTGGGTGCCGAGGGGAAGAGATCACTCAGAAGATGCGGGTCTTGTCTACCCAGGGCGGTCCTTCAAGGCTGTCCCTGGAGAAGGGCTAGAGGAGCATGGTGGCAGACAGAGGAGAGGACATGCAGAAACTCTTCACCCACTTCACTTTTTCTCGAAGGAATAGTTAGCTGGAGACCAAGTCCCTGCTTATTTTCTGGATCCAGTCCTCCCTCCGTGAAATGTAATCATTTCTGTTTATTGGTCATTGGCCAACACAAGTCTCATGAACTCACCAAGATTCAGAAATTGGGGAGACCACCTACCTAATAGACCTAGAAAGAAGAGAACTAAAGCAATGATTGGTAAGCACCATAATACTTACCATAGTTATGAATAATATTTTAGATGAATTAAAAGCATAAACATGAAAAATAAAATGCTTAAACATTTAGAAAATAGGACATCTTTATGGCATTGGGTAGGTGATGATTTTAGGAAAAAAAGAGAAGTAACACAGACCAATCAAAAGCAACACTGATAAAAACAAAAAAACAAAAACATTTGCCTGGGGCGGGCCATGGTGGCTCAGCAGGCAGAGTTCTCACCTGCCATGCCGGAGAACCTAGGTTCCATTCCCGGTGCCTGCCCATGCGAAAAACAAACAAACAAAAGCAATATTGATAAATATTATTTGCAAGACAAAAATGCACTTAAAAAGGTAAAAATGCAAGGTGCACACAGAGACAAAGTATTAGCAAACCATATGGCCAGCAAGACATTAATTTCCAGAGTGCATAAACACCCCTAAAAATTAATAAGAAAAAGACAAGCAACCCAATACACAAATAGAAAGTGAATATGAACAGATAATCCATGAGAGAAATGAGGAGAGGCAGGCCCATAATAACATATAAGAAGCTCAACCTCACATGTAATTAGGAGAATGCAAATGAAGTATCATCACACACCCATCTGAAGGCAAAAGTTAAATTTTTTGACAAGGCCAGTGTAGTGAGAATATGAATAAATGTGAGCTCACTTGTAGCCCTAGTGGGTAAACTTAGCTCAAACACTTTTCAGAACAATTGGATTTATGTAGTAAAATTGACCAACTCACAAACCAAAACTTCTCCCTCTTTTATTTCTCCTCTTAAACAGGTGCACAAGACTAATGTTTATCGTTGTTCACTGTGGCACTATTTGAAACAATAGAGAATTGGAAACAGCTGTAGAAGAAAGGATAAATCCCTGGAAATCTATTCTCTAGAAAGGAAGCTTCAGATTAGCAAGGATTTTAATTGGCTGCTTTGTCTCTCACCTGGAATACTGCCTTGAATGTAGTAGATGCTCAATAAATATTTAGTTAACTGAGTAAATGAATGATGAATGGGATATTATAAAACATCTAAAAGTACAGAGTACATATATCAATATTGACAATCTAAAAATGCTGGGTGAAAACACAAGTTGAAGGATATGTGACTATAAAATCATTCATATAAATTACAAAACGTAAAATACTTTATCTTGTTCATGGAGCACACAAAAAAAATATGTATATATCCTCCTGTGGAGAAAAAGACTGTGAGACCAGAACCCAAAACCCACTGTAATAGTATCTATATGTGAGTCCTTTTATTTTAAGCAAATAAGGTAGATCGTTAGTATTTTTTAAACCTGGATAGTGTGTAGTATCCTGGGTTTATGAAAGATCAGTTTTGGTAGCCTTCTAGGTTTGAAATATTTCATGATAAAAATGATTCAGTGAGACCATTCAGTATAACCAACTAAATTCATGGAACACCTCAGCCAGCAAATGTGTTTCTTAGTAAAGTGTGATGATTTATTATACTTTGATTTTCAATAACTTAGTAACTTACTTTAATAATTTACTAATTTAAAACAATCGTTTGAAATCCCACCAATGTAAAATAGCAATGTAATTTTGTGGTTAAAGAACATCGAACCGTGACGTAGAATCGCAGGCTGGCAGTTTCGTTTATGTCACATAGTAATTAATTAATAAACACCCAGAGTGAAAATGATACTGTACTGGGTCAGTATCCTGTCCCCACCTTTTGGGGTGACCATCTAACCACTCTTCAGATGCAGAAAAAGCTTTGTAATTCACAAAAGAGCTATATTCATTCTAGGCATTATTTCTTCTGATTTCTGGCTTGATATGTGTGATTTTTTTCTTTTCCATCTGTAGCTCACTTCTGCTGGGCAAAGATGGAAACTTCTTCAATATTTTCTGCACTCCCAAGCACACTGTTACCACTTCATAAATAAGGGAAAAAAAAAATAATCACAATATGTAACCTTTCGTGATAGTTGCATTTAGCGATTGCATTCATCACTTTATGATTTGCCTCTAGGTCATCTTAATGGCTTTGACAACTATTTTAATTAAATAAAATAATCCTGCGTGGCTGAAGTTGCAGCTTATGCTAAGAGGCATATACATATATAACAAAACGACATATATTTGTGACTTTAAGACAATGGAGGCTGTTTAATCCTTATCTGTGACATCAGTGTGGACCCAATTAGCACAGTTTGCAGCCACTTCATAATTCAAAAGAATGTGATCATTCAGCTGGAAGCACATTTGACAGAAACTCCATAGGCATGAAGGTGGAAGCTGGCAGGATCACCCCCTAGGATGGAGAAGCTGTCATTCTTTCATCAGTGCTGCTGAATACTAATGTCAAGGTCAGAATGGTGTGATTTTAGGCTGCCAAAATATTGCTGGAATTGATATACCAGAAGATGTTTAAGAAAGTAAAGAAATAGAAGTTTGAAAAACTTTCAAGAGGCGGAGTCGGGTGTGAGTCTTCACTGCCTGGAGACGGTTTTCCGTTTGAACGTTGTTTTACAACAAAATCTTCTTCTGCTAGTTCTCCTGCGTAGTGATTCAGATATTTTGCCTTTCTTTTGTCTCCTATATTATTAAATTCATAGCTTGGCTAAGAACTGTAAGGATTGTAAAAATCTACTCCTTTGAGATTCTAATTTAAAGAGAAAGCTGGCTTTTATTAAGCTTAATGTTCACCCCCGCTTCTGCCACACGTGGAGTGAGCATATAGTAGGGTACATTTAATTCGAGTATAACTTTCTAAAGATGTCATTTCACTTTCACAGTTCTCTTTTCCTCGGGGTGAAGGGAAGAAGAATTTAATACATTGAGAAAACAAATTCAAATGTATATTGATTCTCCAAGAGAACAGCTTGTTCTAATTAAACAATAATCAGTGTTACATCATTACTACATACCATTTATCTAGGAAGCACTTGTATTTTTTAAATGCTTTTACGTATGTTATTTGACCCCCGTAACCCATTCTGGGAAGCAGAGAGATTTGTTTGCAGCTAGCTATTTTAGGAGAGACACCTGAGAAATAATAGCTCTCAACTTCCTAAAAGTTCACAGGCTGTAGTGTGAGGACTTGACCTGGAACACAGGTTTGTTTCTGTAATAGGCATAGAATCCTTATGTTATTAGAAGGTAGGCCATTTATTACAAAGTCTCTTTGACCATGATACCCTAAATTATTCTTCAATTTACTCATTTTTAAAAAAAAAAGGAAAAAATAATTGGCAAAATGCATTACACATTTCTGTTATTTCTGCATCTACTAAGATTTTCCAGACTCCATTCACTCAAACAAACAAGATGTTTTTTAAAAAAAAGCCTCACGGTTGCCCTGATGTGCTTGATTTTGCAAACATAAATATGTCAATGAGCTATGCCAAACAATAGCTCAGTAGGATTGCTTTCCATATTCCAGATACATTTTTGAAAGATGTCGAAAATGACATATTTGCAGTAAAATATACATGACCGGGTGAACTTTCCTAGTCTTATCTTGCGCCTCAGTAACTCTAAAGAGAAAGTGAAATATTTTCTTCTGCATTAGACATGTTTTTAAAATATTTAAATATGGCTATCAAGTATTCCTTAGCCTTCAAAAACACACTGCTTACTTTTAACAAATTTCTAGCTTTAACTTACTACAAAGGGCAGGTACTCGGGGCTTAGGGGCAGAAAGCCATCACCTTTTTAAATGTATCATGGTAGATGTTTTAACAGAATCGATTGAGTCTACATTAGACCACATTTATGCTTAGCTTTAAAAACAATTTGTCAATTCTTAGGCACTTTAAATTTTCTGTGATGATTATGTAGACAGCACTATACCCTTGCTCAAAGTTAAGCAATCTTTTATGATTTGGGTGTAAATAAAAATTTACAAACCCTGTGCTGGTTTGAAACTGTTGTTTACTCCAGAAGAGCCATTTTCTTTAATCCTGGTCAATATTGTTGGGTGGGATCTTTTCATAAAGTTGTTTCCAGGGAGATATGACCCACCTAATTGTGGGTGGTAACTTTTGATTAGTTGATTTCCATGGAGATGTGTCTCTACCCATTCAAAGTGGGGTTGCTTACTGTCCTTTAAGAGGGAACCATTTGGAAGAAGCTTCAGAGCCCACACATCCAGAAACCTTTGGAGATGCAAAACAAAAACTCTCCCTGGAAGGCCTTTGAAGAAGCCTGGAGAGAAAGCTAGCAGAAGTGTCGCCATGTGCCTTCACAGCTGACAGAGAAACGCTGAACGTCATCAGCCCTTTCTTGAGTCCAGGTCTCTTTCTCTGGATGCCTTAGTTTGGACACTGTTATGGCCTTAGAACTAGTAAACTTGCAACTTAATCAATTCCCTTTTAAAAGCCATTCCTGCCTGGTATATTGCATTCTGGCAGCTTTAGTAAACCAAAACATATCCTCTTTTAAGTGACTATCAACTTGACTTTGGAGTCAAGCAATAAATGCAGCAGTGCGCCAAGCTAGCCCCTGGAATACCCCACACCAAAGCAATGAGGACAGATCTAATTCAAAGGTTACCTTCTCACAGTCGGAGTTTGAAAAGGAGGAGGCAGCATCAGAGATGCAGAGAGTAAGGCAGATCAAAAGTTCTGCACAAGGCCTGATCTGAAAACTTTTCCTCGCATATTTCATTCCTTACTCTAATATCTGTTCTCTGCCTGTCTTTTCATATACAGTGTTATTCTAAACCTGAATGAGGTTAATTACATAATCTAACAAACATATATAGGGGGTCAACCAAACCTGGTAACAGTCTTGGGGATTCTTCAATAAATAAAATAAATCCCTGCCTTCAAGGAGTTCAATGTCCAGGGGGAAAGCAGTTAAACAGAATAGGCAGAGGCATTGTGATATGTTTGTATCTTATGACACTCTTTGTGATCCACTAACCTTTCCCCTGGTTCCTTAAAAAAGGAACATATATTAAGGTGTGTCCAAAAATAGCACTATTAAGATAAAGGGAACAAATGGAGGCAAAGGAGAAGGAGATTGCCATCATATCATGCATGAGTCAACATGGTATCCGCCCTGTCAGGCCTGGATCATCGAGCTGATTTCCATAGCTATGCAAAACCAATAGGTGGGTTCTCAGATGAAGCGGTAGCACATCGTGTGTGGTTCTCTTCTCCCAGGAATGCTGCGCCTGGCCAGGCAAGAAGGGTTTAAAAAAGATTAAAAGGCTGGTCCTCTCACTTGCTCTTCCTCAACATGGGGTCTTGGGAAAGCAGCTGTGCTCGGGTCTTCATGGGGGAAGGTGAGCAGCCTGCCTGCCTCTGCATGTGTCATGTGGGCGCCCTGGGATTTCAGTACAGGGTTCCAATGTTTGGCAACACACTTGTAGGTCAGGCGGACTTGCTAGGATTATTAACCTGGCCAAGGCTCAATGTTTTCATATTTAACACAGGAAAAGTAAACATACCTACCTTAAACGTTACAGAGAGAAGGGAAATAAAGCCTGGGTCCTCTAACCAATGACACAATTGGTAAATCGGTTTTTCTTCCTTCTTTCCTCCTTTCCACCCTCTTTCTTCTGTTTCCTTTTTACCTTCTCCTTGGCTATCTCTTTTTTTTTTTTTTTTTTTTCAAATTGCAGCCCAGTATGAGCTATATTGACTTCGTGGGGCAGATAGGTGCCTGCGGTCTCGAGTAAGCCACGATGCACCGAAATAATGGATGAGTCCAAGACCACCAGGTCGGCGTGAAGATTAAATGAGATAATGCAACAGCCTACTTAGGACATAGTAAGGGCTCAATAAATATTAGCTGCTGATAGCTGTTACTAGCTTGGTTTCACTGCTGAATGGGGAGTGGAACTGTGGGCTGTGTGAGGAGTGGATGAAATAACGCCAGCAAAGCACTTAGTATATAGTAGATGTTCACTAACTATTAGCTGCTATTAGCAGCCCCTCGCTGGGCTTTAACTGCGTGAATGGGAATGGAAGTGGTAAAATTATCCTTGGATGAGACTTCTGCTATTATCCCATACCCTGCAGACAGCCTATGATGGTGGCTGAGGAAATTGCTTTATCTCGTACCTGCTATGAAGCAAGATAACATCTTGATCATAATATCAGCTGAGATCTGTGGACTGGAAAAGGAAAGGGAGGGTGAACTACTATTTTTCTCTTAGCTCGATAGGGCTTGTTATCACGTTCACCAAAACCAGGAAGGGAAAATGGGGCAGAACAGTACTTAAATTTCAGAGTAGATCTGAATTTTAATGAGCAGGATTTCACCCTGAATTCTCATGTAGTTCACTGATTTGGTCAGTTTTCCATAGGGTTGTGGTGGCAAACATTCACAGTAACGTTTTAGAATGTCGTAATGCCTTTTGAAATACTATTGCACATATCATCATAGTTTTACAATAAGTAAACATCTATTTGGTACGTCGTATATGTAACATTACACCTTTTAAAAATTGCATAAAAACCGCAAGGAAAATATCGAGTGTGATGGGCTGTGATTGATGGTCTTATTTAAAACGTTGGCTACCAGGGATGTGACTTAAAAAAATTAACCTTAAATTCTAAAGGCCAAAGATCGTATCCAGCTTTCAGGAAGTGCAGAAAAATGGTCACTGTGAATGAAACAGTAAACTAAACATCACTCCATGTTTGGTCTTTCATCTTCTATTCAAAACCGTAAGCACACATTACAAGGTTGCTTATGTATCTTAATATAGTCCATAGAAAAGTCTGCAGGTAGCTGGTGGGTGAGACTAAATGTCCTGGTTATTTGTTTAACAAAGAAATGGAGTTGAACAGCTCAGCACAAACGCAAGCCTTTCCAAAGCAACAACAGAAAAGCCCGCTTAGTCCAAAAAAGTCCCTAATACTAGATAATTTGGTTTGGGGTCCAAATAAATTAAGAACAAGGCCCTCTCTCATTAAAGCGGTGACCCATTTTATGGCAATGGGTTGTGGCTTGTTCACCTCTTTATCTGAACGTGACTTATGTTAACTAATGGGGTGTAGGCGCCACAGTTTCTAACGGGGGCACAAGTGTAGCAGTTGGAAGATGGAGCAGGTTTTTGCCATTCACTCCTGATGTTTCCTCCTTGAATCATAAAGCTTGAGAAATACATGTTGACGTCCTGCATCCGCACCGCGGACATTGGCTGGACGTCACCGTAATTGTCAGTGACAGACATTCTTTTACAAAGATAAGTTCTCACCTAATTTGTGTGAAGCAGTCCCCAAAGAATGTCACAGTAACAGCCAGCACATGTGCAATATTGCTTTCAAATCACATGCATGTGCCAAATGCCAAGTAAAAATTTGTGGAAACAACATCTGCAATTGAAAAAAAAATACAGCTCAGGAAAATCATGGGATATTCTGCTTTGCTCGGAGTTTTTTTTTTTTTTTTGTCTTGTTTGACCTTGTTTTTGGCCAGGGCTCTTTTAATCCAAAATGACTACTTCTCTATGTGTGAGCTTTACTGTTACTTTAGCAGCAAGGTAAGGGGGTTGAGTCATCCCAGGAGCATCAACAGAAGCAGCAAATTCAGAGCTACAACTGCGGTTCAGTGGAAACTCTTGGTGTCTCACACTTTCCCATACCTAATTTGATTGGTTTATTTCATGTTGAGCAAGGTTTAATGGATTAGTTGATGGCTCTGCCATTAAGGAAGAATAACAATAGCTACCCCGCATAGAGTGTCGCATGTGTATCAGGTATTGTTCCAAATGCCTTGCATATATTAATTCATTTAATCCTCAACAACCACCCTATGAGGTATGTACAATTGTTATTCTCATTTTACAGGAACTGGAGGCATAGGGATTTAGTAAGTTTGGAAGTGGGCTCTGAGCACAGGCTGCCCCATTCCATACTCTCTGCTCCCAACTGCTGTAGCACTCGATACACTCAGCAGTCAGGCCGTGCAACTTCTCACTTTTGTTGTTACCATCATCATCATCATCTTCTTTGCACTGCAGACTGAGGTCTGCACTCTCATACAATTATCTGAATGATCTGATCAGTGTACGCAGCTTTGATCATCAGAGCACCCCACCAGAAATCGTTTTCCTCGGTAACGAGAGGTTCCAAAGATCAGTTCTAAGGACAATTTCTTTTCCCATGCATATCACTCGTCAGTAAAAATATCTGCAATTTTCTAATTGTATTAACGACACAGAGGGTTGTTTATTTTTAAGCTTCAACTCCAAAACATTGCTTCCCTTTTCTCACAATGCTTAATTCATTTTGACAGCTTTACTGAAAATGTAGAACTTGCCAGTGTCCCCTTTTCCGACTGGGCCCCTCGGGGAGTAAGAGGTGTTGAGAATGCCTCCGACACTCAGTGAAACTCCCCTTGACCCGTATCTGCATCTGTGCATGTAATGAAAATTCATGAGCTGCCTCTTTCTTTGAAAGTGAGCAGGGTCTTCCAGTTCCTTTATGGGAGAAGCAGCGGGGTGGGGGCAGAGGACACGTTACCTGCATGAGGCAGGTTTAGTGCGGGGCTTGGCTCACAGGACAGGCTGCACCTCATCTCAGCTGGGCCTGGAAGGCCCAGCCTGGGTGCTGATCACACAGTCTACCCCTCCTGACCTCCAGGAGAGGACCGCAAGTGTTTATCAGCGCTTCGTTTTTCGTGGACTTCCCACTAAGAGTATCGGCAAGGGCTTTTTTAAAAAAAAATCCCAATATATATTAAAAAACTGTTCATAATCCATACTTGGGAATGAACAGATTATTGTAACTGTCACTTAAATATATTCATGAGACATAATAAGACACAGGAATAACAGTAACTTTGTTGATAAAAATCCTCCTTCAAAACCTATTTATGAAACTCTAAAACATAGATTTTTTTTTTTTACTTGGTTGTTCGGGTTCTGCACTTTCCTCTGATCTGTTAATTTGATTCTTGTTGGCCCTTGCCTCATGCAAGGTGACTTTTTTGCATGCTGCATCCTCTGCAGAATGCGCTTCTTTCCATTTCTCTTCCTACTTATGCTTTCAAACTCTCTACTGGCCTCAGTCTGTAAGCCTCAGAATATTTTGGATGTGCTTATTTTGTGGTCTCATCTATCTCCTTATACCGATCTGCAGGACAAAGTGAGACCGGTGAGTTCCAACACAAAATACCGCATTAAAAGAATGATATTTGTTCATGTATTCAACAGACATTACTGCGTTCCTTTGATTGAGACACTGTGTTAAAGAATTAAGTGAAATGGACATTGTTCCAGCGCTCACCAAGTTTTTTGTCTTAAAAGCAAACATAGAGGATGGAGATTCTATTGTCTTTGTCACAATTTGATATTCAAAGCCATAAATACCTTGGTAAGTCTGTTCTTTTTAGGGGAGCAGCTCAGAAGTGGCACTTGGCACTTCCACTGATATCCCATTAGCCATAACTTAGTCATGTGGCCACATTCAAAGAACATTTGGAAATGGAGTCATGCAGTCTAAAACTCTGTGCTTCAGTGTAAAGGAAAATGGAGAGAAGGTGTGTGGAGTGGACCAGCAAGCTCTGCCATAGCGTGACTCCTCTGGCATAAAGAATGTGCCATTTGATTAAAGTAGATTCCATGCTAATAAAGATGGAAACGTCTGAGATTCTAGATTCTTGAATGAAGACTTAACAATTCTCTGATGATCAAGTCAGTATGATTTAGAGTAGAAGTCTGGAAAGAAGAATTCCGTAACCATATTTTTAGCTAGTACCTACATTTCTATGCATTAGCCTTGTTTTGATTTCCACAAAATGAAAATATAAATTTTGGGTAAGACTCGACATCTATTTATTAATAAAGTTCTTGCCTTTTTTATGTTATGGATTGTTATAGATAGAAATGCCAAATGTGTGTGTGAGAGTGTGTGTGTGTGCGTGTGCACCTATGTATGTGTTTTCCATTTTTGGATCATCTCCTAGTGTCACAAAACTAATGATTTACCAACTTTTTTTGAGCTTGATTAGAAGTAAATTATTAAATATTTTTGATTCTGCAAATAAATCTAATTCAATATAGAAGGACAGACTCTGTTTCTTTGAGGAATCTGCTATGAAGACACATTTTTACACTGGAAGTTAAATCTTTCAATAATTTATTCTCTCTCTGGGCTGCCTGAAATTCTAAATTGCTCAAATTACTGCTGGGGTTCACGGAGGACCTCGTAGCAAGGCACACCTGATGGCAATTGTTTATATATAGAACACAGTCCTGATCAATCTCTGACACTTACTACTGGCTTCCTGCTGCTCAAAAATGTGCACTCTAATAGCATTTGTATGTTTTCTTTTCCCTCAAGGTTTCAGATTCTTTCTCTATGAGAACATGGAAAATTAGAATGAATATCAGAGACACCGAAATAGAAATAGACCAGGCAATTTGATTGTATTCTAAGGTACTTCACGGAATGTATTAAATGAAAATGTCTTCTCTATATAAAACTATATCCACATAGATATGCATACATACAAAGGCTTACTTACACATCCACATTTCACAAATTTTAAACTTATAAGAACACCAATCATCATTAACCCCTCATGAACGATAAGTCTTCAAGATTTCAATCTAGAATAACTTCTAAAAAGAGTCAATAACTCCAAACAAATTTTTAATAACTGATGGAACTATAAGTTAAAATTATAACCCTTCAGAGTGTAACTTCTCTAGGCCTCTGATACTTCCATAATATATCAGCCTTAATGTTAATAATTTTAAAGCGTTCAAATCATGGTATTTAATCAGCAATTAAATATATGCTGAAATGTGTTCAATTTTTTTAAAAAGGAAAATGTATAATGAAGACTTAAAAGTTTTAACCTGTTTAAATAAACAGCTTGTAGAAAAGGATTTTGTGGGCATTGAGAATCACTTACCAATTTTATTATTATTTTCATTATTTTTAAAGACTAGTGGTATTCTCCTCTAGCCCTGAGGCAGAAGGGAGCAGAACTTCCTATGTTAGCCCTACTTGTTTCCCTGCTGTGACACTGAGGAGTTAAAAGGAGTTAGGCAGTGAGTCCTCAGTTCCAGCCTGGGCTGTAGTTAACAGTACAATTACCAAAATATACTTAGATCATTGGTAGCAAACGCACCACATCAATGGAAGGTTTTAATGATAAGATGGTATATGGGAATTTTGCATTTTATCCATGGCTGTTCTGTAAATCCACAACTTCTCCAATTAAGAAAAAAGTAGATAATGTCTCCTAAGAACATAGACGTCTATGAATGCTAAGACGTTCTTTTATGAATCTGCCCTGTCCCCCTCACCCCCAAAAAAACATAGGAATGACCAGCAAGACAATAAAGAGACTAGTAGGAAATGTAACCCAAGCATATATGGTCCATTACAGGCGGGTGGCTTCTTGTCACTCAGGTGACCTCAAATGCCCTCTCTTTGGACATGCTGCCCTAACGACGCGATCTGAAGTTGTGCCCTGCTGTCCTGCTTCACAACATTACCTAAAATTATCTTGTCTATGTAGTTCTTTGATCACTGCCTGCCTGCCCATCAGAATAGAAGTTGTGTTACATCCGAGACCCTTGTTCATACTGTTTGAGCTGAGTCCTAAGTGCCTTGGCCAAACTGCTTGGCTAATAATTGGGTCTCAATAGATATTTGTTGAATGGCTGAAGCAATCAAGGGATACCCTAGTTGGAAGTATTTAAATGCTTCTACAAATATCTAATAAATACTTGTTTTGCACTAGAGGTTTACAAGTTCTCTTTTAGCTTTTAAATAGCTCTCAGATTTGTCCATTTCTCTCTAACTCCACTGTCTTCCCCTACTTCAACAGATGCCATAGACCTCTGTCCCTTGTCTACTGAGGTGCCCATCCCCATAAATATTTCCCAGTCCGTAGGCTTCACCAAGGCAGTGAGATTTTTATTTTGAAATTTAAATACCTACATATTACACTCCTACTGAAACCACTTCAAATGCTCTCATCCCTCTAGACATCTATTTTCAACATGTTCTGCAAGGTCTTGAAGCCTCTGACCTTTCTTTTTTTAGCTCTCTATGACTGTATTCTCCTTTGCCCTTCACATCCAGCAACCATGACCTTCCTCGGGCTTCCTTTCTCACAGGTCCTTTTACTTGCTGTTCTGCCTCCCTGAAATGCTCCCCTCACCCCTTCCTCTTCAGCTAGTTATTGATCTTCGGGCTATAAATCCAGTGCCCATATCACTACACTTCAGAAGCCTCTCAGTAAGGAAAGAGGAGAAGGGTGCTAAGATGAGGAATGCTAAGAGAAAATTGTCATTCTTTGCATTGCTCCCTTCATTACTTCTCAAGAAGATAGGGAAGGAAGTTTGTTGGAGAACCTCCATCTTCATGCCCAATCACAGTAACTGTAACTGAGGCTCGGAAGCCGACATCTCCTGCAAATAGTATGCAATCAGCCACAATTATGCCCTTTCGCCTCCATATACCCATACTTTGAAACTTGAGAGAGTGATAAAACTGTAGACAATTCTTCAATATTTATTCATTCATACAGACATTCACTTAAAAGTACTTATTGACACTTAACACGTGCCAAGGACTGAGCCATAAGCCTCATGAACCCCTGTTCATGCTGATTTTTCCACTAGTTATATACTTTCCCACCTTCCCTTCTATCGTTTCGGTACCCTTAAGTCTCTTGGGGAAGTCCTTCTCTTCTTTCAAGGCCCAGTTGAAATGTGACCTCTTATCTGAAGCTTCCCTGAACTCCTTCTGGATGAATTAATTGCTCCTTTATCTGTGCTCTCAAAGGAGTCAGTTCATACATTTGTAAAAGCACTTATCGCATTGCATTATAGCTATTTGCATACCTGTGTCCTTGCTGAACTTACTTCCTTTGGGGCAGCAACCATATCTTATTCATTCCTACCCTCTTACTCTCATCTCATAATTACATCCGGGCTCTCATCACAGTACTTGGCACCTGACAGGCACAGGCATTATTTAAATATTTGTTGTTGGGCTTCAATGCATGGGGTCCCTCAAAGAGCCACACTGCCATGAATGTAGAGCTGTAAACAATCACAGAACATGTTTTATGATCTTTTCCAGATGAATTCTTAAATAAATCCTCATGACATTGTTGCCTTTTCAAGGAAACTTCTGCTAGAGCCCAAATTCCCAATGCACAGAAAAGACTAAAACAATAGAAAAATACAAACTTTGTAAAAATCAGGGCAATAAGAAATCTGAAAAGCAAGTGGGAATGCAACTATCCTTGGAAATTAGGCTAGGTCACCAAGGAAGAATCCAAAGAAATAGCACAAGAGTACAGGGACATTCAGGGGGACAAAACACAAAATAGGCAGGAATTTGTTAATGTAGAAATGCAACATGAAAGTATTCTTAATATATAGCAATAGCTTTTTCTCCACAATTAACACAAAACAAAAAACAGTATTTCACCTGAGATCATGATTGAGAGAAAGGATTCAGACATTAACTGCCCCCACGCTGTCCTTGCACCCCCTGTGATGGTAATCACATAACCTTTGAGGTTTAGTCAAATGTGTGGTTTGCTCATACCTGAGGGATCTTTAAGAATAGACAGGCTTAAGTCTACAACAAGATACCGACTCTCTCAGGGGAACATCCCAATTACCTAGCTTGATCTCAGGCCCCCTAAATGATTGAAAACATCTGTTCAACTCTCAGATTCAGCCATCCTGTGGAATACTCCTGGCAAAATGGGTCCAACCTGGAATCATCCAGGCATCCTAAATCAGCTCTGCTCTGGAGCATGCCTACTGTTTTTGAGTTATGCAATGGAGGCAACTTTCCTTGCACTCCCCACATTCCATATGTTTCTGTTTCAGGATGGGCCCTGGCATGTATATATATATTTATGCAGTTGAGGCTCGAGTTGGCCAGAATGTCCCCATACTTCAGCTGCATAAAAGGAATCTGATGAAATAAACCAGAGGTGGTAGTTTGTTGACAGTCTGAAAGGATGGTCGTGTGTTTGTGACATCTTGCTCCCCATTCTTTGATTTACTTTCATATGCCTTTTACTCAGTCTGGAGAATATCTAACCTTTGAGTGAAAAGCAAGTAAAAATCAGTTGCATCCAATCAACCCCTGCCTTGGTGGTGGCCTGATGGAAGATTTAGGACTCAAAGTAAGCCACTAAAGGAAATAGTTACTTTTAAATAGTATAGGCAATTCAGCAGGACCAGATGATAAAAATCCGCGTTGAATGAAGGCAGATTGTGTTTCAGCACTGTTTGTAATGATTATAGTATTAAATCTTAGTGGATGGTGAAAAGATTGTTTAAACTCAAACAAGTGAAAACATTGGACTCATCTTTAAAGAGAAAGAAATGAATGACCCTTTTGAACAGATCTGCTAGCTTAACTTTTGTATTTGGTTAGGTATGGAAATATGATATTAATGTGTTAACATCTCCGGGCAAGCAGCAGATGCTGGTCATGAACACAATGACTGGGAATGTCAGACCAATTTGCTTATATGGCAGATTGTATATTTAACCAGGAAGCAATGAATGAAAGACTTTTGACTCCATTCTGCATAGGGCTCCCTCTGTCTGGAATCTACTCCCCTTTCCTGCCCAGACATAAGCTATATCAGCCTGGAAATCTACTCATCCTGCATGTTTCCAGTCAAATCATCTCATATGAAATCTTCTCATTACCTTAATTTGCTCCAGCTCTGTGGTGGGCCGAATAATTAAACAATGCTCCCTACCCGACTCCACCCCTCCCCAATACACACCCCCATCACATCTCAATCCTTGGAACCTGTGAATATGTTACCTTACCTTGCAGAAGAGACTTTGTGGCTGTGATTGAATTAAGGGTATTGTGATGGGGAAGAGTACCCTGGATTAGTCAGGTGGACCCAATGTAAGGACAAGGGTCCTTAACAAGCGAAGGAGCGGGGGAGGAGCCAGAGTCAGATGTGCATCCCGTGAGAAAGACTCAGGTGGCCATTGCTGGCTTAAAAACTGGAGGTAGGGCCCAGGAGCAACATCCAGAAATGGGAAGAGGCAAGAAAATGGGTTTTCCTTGGGAGCCTCAAGAAGAAAAGCAGCGCTGAAGACACCTTGATTTCCAGCCCACTGAGACCCGGGTCTGACTCCTGACCTCCCAGACTGTAAGATATAAACTTGTATTGTGTTAACCACCAAATGTACAGTGTTTGTTGCAGTGGCGATAGGAAAATGGTGCAGATCTCTTGGCACAATCTGCCGCCGCCTCTTCTTTGCCTCCACAGCCTTACACATACGGCTAATAGTACTTATATCAATGTGCTACAATTATTTGCTTGTGGTTTGTCTTTCCACATGTCCCTCCCTTGACCGCTAAGCTGTAATCCGTGTCTCATTCGTCCTTGTTTCCCTAGTGCCCCATCTAGCGCCCTTAAATGGCCCCAATGTTCCACCAACCTACTATCAGGAACACAAACAAGGCTCAGCACAGGCTCATTTGTCTTCGGGATTTGCTCAGAGAATCTTCTATTCCCTGTTTCAAGCCACTCCGTCATTGATTTTCAGTCCCTTGGCTTCAGGTTTGGTCTCCCCATACCACTTGAAGTCTTCCTTTTATTGCTGGAGCATGGCAACACAAGTCTGTGTTTCTCACCCTTGACTGCCCCACTCCCAGGTCCAAGCCCCTCACTTGCTCTCCTGGACACTCGCCTGTTGCTCTATTTCCTAGGAGTAAATCAAACTCTTGCTAATAGTGAGTACTTGGCAAATTGTTATTAAGTAACAGGGGAATACAAAATAGTATAAAAATGACTTCTTTCACTAGAGGTGGGATAAATAGCCAAAGGCATCTAATAAGTTCCATTATCTTATGAGGCCACAATATACAAGGTGCAGCTCCAGAGTTGTTTTTGCTTTTTACCCTTAATGACTTTGTCAATGGTTTAGGTGGTGTTTGGTGCTCAGCGAGCTTGTAGATGATTTAAATTAATGTAGTCTGTAAGAAACTGAGCATAGTAATTACAATATTATATTCCTTCTGGTTTTCAGTAAATGCTAATGGTGAAGATATATTTGTTTTTGATCACTTTCAAATATATGAAGGAAAGGCTTTGTATCAGGAAAAACCTAGAACAGAGAGCACATCGCATATCCCAGGGCAAGAGAATTTCTGTTTGATAGAGATACACTTTCATCAACAAATTACCCAATGATAAAAATTTATGTACTGTACTTATTTGAAACGTTATAAGTGGGGGTATATGATAGCAGATGTAATATTAATTGATGGTTCAAAAAGTATTTATGGTATTCTCAACTTTCTCAGTTTCCTTGAGAACATTGCTTAGCCCCCTGAAAGCCTCAGTTTCCTCTTTTCAAATGAAATCTTTGGGAAGTCCAACCAATTTTAGCATTCTTTGATTCTTAATAATATTTAGGATGTAGCATGACAAAATTAGGAACATTCCCCTATTCTTACAATTAACGCCAGGGCTGGGTTTATGTTGATGCTCAGAAGTGATCTTAAAACCTTGAAAGAGACCAGAGAATAACTACTTAAAATAAAGAATTGAAATAAGCCTTATGAGGCAGGCTAAAGGAACCTTCTACTTTGTTACTGGAATATGTTCATGGTAGAATCATTAATAACATTCAACTTCATAAGAATGCCATAAGGACTGTGGAAGGAAGACACTCATAAACATAAAAAACCAAGAGCAATGATACGAAACCACTAACTTTGGCTTCTTTCTTAAGCTCTCACCTTGCGCGTGATTCTTTACTACTTTTCTTTTCCTCATAGTGCCTTCCATCAGACTGAGCACACCTGAACAGCAAATGATTTCTTCTCTTTTTATTATCATTCATATATTTATTTCACAGATGATTGTGTGTGTGTGTAAGGGAAACACTTCTTTCTGAAACCTGGAAATCCTTTCTGTAGAGTCAGCCATGACTTCTTTAAAGAACTTAGAAAAAGAATCATAATGTCACATGTCCACTGGGAGTCTAGCCTCTCCCAAAAATCCAAATTTAAATTTTCATATAAATTTTAATAACGTTTTACCTTTTTACGTAATCTGAAAAATAGTGGCTGCATATAAATTCTCATTAAAATCTGTACTGTGTATATATGCTCTTGATTCTTCTTGTAAACTGAAACCCATCCTCAGCATTTGTTTTGGGGGAACTGAGTAGTTTGGGTATCCGAACTGAAACTCAACAGAAGGATTTTAGGAGAGATTGTGATCCTTACATATGAATGAAAATGTTGACTAAAATGAACATCTCTTCTGTATTTTATGATTTTTTTTTCACAAGTAAAGGCTTTTGTTTTTCTCTATTTAGTAATATATATATATATATATATATATATATATAAGAGAAAACAGAGACTGTATTTTAAAGTGTGGATGAAAGGGCACATAGAGGCAAGTGGACAATCATGTTCTCTTCCAGAGGCCATCACAGACTTATGTCTAGGTTTAAGCACAGGGTAGGTCTCTTCCCTATTGAATAGGCCCGGCGGCTGTAATGTTTTACTCATTTTCAACTGTAATAAGCTTTTGAGTATCTAAAGCTACAAGGTTGTGTTTTTCATCCAATTTGTTTTAGTCCGAGGACAGTCTGATGGGGTAAGGTATAAAACAGCTCACAGGAGACTTTCAATATTGGCTTCCTCACACCTGCAAGTTTTGAAAAATAATATTTTTTTGCTAAAAATAAAAGTGAAATGTTTACAAGGAACTAAGGAGCTGATTTTTTTCCCCCAGCCTCATCCAATTTATAGGATTGAGCTGAGAACTCTAGAAGCAGGGGGTAAAGCAAAAACTTGCTTTAGGAGATTTAACGAGCGTTTGCCAATAGAAACATATTTTTGTTCATTTTCCTCCTCTTGAATGATTTATTGAAAAGCCCATTGGGTTTAGTATATAAACATTTATAGTAAATACTTTTTCTTTGCTGTTTTCATTTCATTATTCAATGCTGAACTTGACATTTTTACTCTGTGTTGGATTCTATGCTTGCTTGAAATTTAGTCCTGTATCACTTGCTTCACATAATTTTAATCTGGTCAAAGTGGACACAAATGGACAAGGAGATTCACTTGGCCTGTATTGACTCCCCTATCATATAGAGGCAATACTTGTGTCTTCTCCTGTCTTCAAATCTGGGTAAGTTCCAGAGCGTCATAACCTGGAGAAAGCATTCTATCGTCTGTTTTGCGAATACTTAAAAAGCTTTTCTGGTACCCTGGAAACCCTAGGGGTCCAAAGGACCAAAAACTACACCATTTTCCAATCCTGTATGCGTTCATGTAATTCACTATTTTTATTAGAATTATTGGCATGCATCTGCCAAAGATTCTTGAGACTACTTGATGTTGATTTATGCCTCAATCTATGATCTGTATGAAAATGCCAGCTTTCACTTGATCCTAAATGCAAGTAGGAACAAAACATTTGAGATACCATAATACTATTTATCCCTGACTACCTATCTGCCATTTATATAAACTATGATTTTGTTGTTTTTCTGTATATGCTTCCACTCATCCTAGCAGTGGCTTTGAAGTAAAATTACTAGTGGTGTTAAAAATCATGAAGTGCTTAGCACTGTATGTGGTTCTCAGTGCTTAAATGTTGGGCAAGATGGGAATAAGTTTTCAAAATTTCACAGTCTAATTGGGAAGATTTAAAAAAAAGTGTATCCACACAGAGGCAAGAAATAGCGTTTCTTAGCTTTCTACTCATTTGATTTGGACATTTCCTTTATTTTATTACTGAGGGTGTTTAAACTTAATGTAAGGGAGCAAGAGCCATAAAATTTTCCTTACCTACACATAGTCTCTCAGTAATAGATTTTTCAGGATAACTAGGAAATGTGCCATGTTATCGGTCATTCGAACAAAACCATTCAGGAATATTTTACATTATTTTGGTGTTTGAGGACTTAGTTTGCCAAATGTTATTGTAATAAAGGAGTGTGAACTGGAGATTTCATTGCACTTTATGGCAAAAAATAAAAAAAAATACATGTTATTGACCTTTACCTTAATCATTACAACCAACTACTGATGCTTAGTAAGAAGATAAATCACAAATAGCCAAATACATAGTAATTAGACAAATATTAATTCAGTGCTCTTGGATTTGTGGCAGTTAAGGACTTTTACTATGGTTTTTATGGCAGTGCTGGCAAGAAAAAGGAAGAGTAAAGGACAAAAAAAAATTACAGGAAAACAAAGGGAGAAAAGAAATACAAATTCCCCATGGTTTGAAACCTATAGGGATAAGAAATTGTTATCTTTTGAAGTGTTCAGTAGTTAGAATCTGCCATCCTAGTACTGGGCCTTTTATAGTTCGGATTTAGACACTATTCAACGAGCTATTTCATCAAAAGTTGGTTTGCTTTTCTTGATGTAACCAGTATTTTCACTGACACAGTGTTACTGTCATCATAACCTGTGAGCTCCTCTGTTTTGGCATTTCTAACGGGACTGTTTTCTAGTCGGGGGGGGGACCCTGGGAGGCAAATTCAGCTCAGATGTCCAAGTACAGTTTTACGCGTGAAGCATAGCTACCGAATTCCTCCTGGATTCGCCTATTGTTGCAGAGAGATACTTTGTAATTACCAAGGGATTATAGCAGAATATGAAAGGGCCTGAAAGCAGCTTTCTTGCAAAATCAAGAATGCATTCAGCACAAACTTAGGAAGAGTCAGCCAGGAACGGGGGAGGTAGAAGTGTCTGAAAATGTTAAGGGTTCAAGCAGAAGGTCCTGCCTGCAACTCCTAATTAAAGAAGTAAAAATTGCTTTTAAAGAATGTCAAGGACTGTCATTTGTATTCTCTACCAAGAAAAGGGTCTTCTGAGGATTGCAAATGAGGTGATGGCACTGCCCAAATACCCTGGCTTTGTCCTTTTTTGTACTCCAAAAGTAATGAAAATGGAGCTTAATGGTACATAAATAAAAATAATTAAATAGAAGATAGTGGTAGTAGTGCATTACCTGAATTAATAGGCAAGATTAAGAGGCCGATAACCCAGAGACAACTTTGTTATTTTGGTGTTTCCTATAAATTAGACGACTCTCTCAGAGAAAGAATGAAACATAGCTCTCGCTCTACCATACTGATTCCAAATTTAAAAACTAAATGTTTCTTACAGATTATAGGTTTCTGGTGTTCCTTTGACATATGGTTTCAGCACATGTTCCTATTTAAACAAGCCAGATTATCAGTCACACCTTTTCTGGTTATGTCTTTTTTAATTTAAGTTTAAGAATTGATTTATTTTACTTATTGATCTCACAACCCAAACCAGTATCAGTGATTAATTTCCATGTGTTAATTTTTATGTCCTTAGGTTGTTTCTCTACTTGCAGATATTTTGACAAATGCACGAAGCAATGAGCCATGTAGCATCGAGAGCCCATAATGATTTGCAAAGCTGTTTCAGATCAGGTGATTTTGTAGAAATAAAGGGGCAAATTGAATTCAGAAGAAGAAAACAAGCAGAGGAAACTCCAGTTGTAACTAGCAAACATTGTTAAATTTCTTTTAAGGGGAAAAAAAAGCTTATGTCTAAAGGCTTACTAAAATATTGCAGATTTTGCTTGCCAACATTTGCTTAAGAGAGATTTAGAGAAAATTAGAAACACTACTGAGTTTCTCACTAGTAATTCTTATTAGGGTGGGGGGGCATAAATATGTCAGGTTTCTCATTTTCCTTCTGCTATTTTAAAATCTTTCCCTTTGCTTAGCTTGATGGTAACACTTGTGCCATCTGCCCCCTTTTTCTTCACATCCAACCAAAGACTCGTTGTAGCCCTTGACATTAGATTTTCCCAAGTATTTTAGACCACATTAATTGCCCTCCTTTAAGCTTCTTCAGAGAAGTTATTTTCATTTTCCAATCACTGGTCACTTAAACACGTATTCCCTCCCACTGCTAACTATTTCACATTCACAGACCTCATCTTGCCTTCCAGCAAGGCCAAAAATCATGTCTTAGATTTCTTTGGTATTCTCTAGAGTAGCAGGAGCCTAAAGAAATATAATACAAGCCACGTGTGTAGTTTTTCCTGTAGCTACATTTAAAAATGTAACCCAAAACAGGTGAAATTAATTTTAATATGCTTCAACTCAATAAATCAAAAATAGTATTTCAGTATAATAATCAGTATAAAATTATTAATGGGATATTTTACCTTTATTTTTGCATAGATTATTTTTAAAATCTAGTGTGTGTTTTACATTCACAGCACATGTCAATGCAGACCAATCACATCTCAAGTGATGAGTAGCACATGTGCTGCAGATGGCCTATTAGTAACACAGCTGAAGAATATCTGTCCTCTAAGTGAATGTACCTAGATGATTTAGAGACATTTTATTGATCTATCCAGGTTATTATCTGCAAAATAAGAATACACTTGCTTAAGTCATCTGGATCTTTTAAAAGTTTAATTAAACATTTCAAAATTCATGTACCCTATGTACAACTGCTCTGAGAGTAATCTTACAGCTCACGCCTTAACTAGACATTTTAAGTTAAAATTGAGACATATACTTACATTTCAAAAATATTCTTAATATGTCAGTGGTCCACATGAGACAACACAGCTCTAGTTGAAGTCCCTTGTGTATATAGGAGTACCAGGGAAAGCAGAGGGAGTCACAGTAACCAACAATAAGGAGACAACAGAGCAGCGACAAGAGAAGTCCAGATTTGTAACCCAATCTCAGGCCTACCCCTAATTTAATGTGGGCTGCTAAATTACTTAAATTCTTTGAGCCCCAGTTTCTTTTTTTTGCAAACTGAGGGTAATTCCAAAACTTTTGTGAGGATCAAATAAATAAAGATATGTAGAAGCAGCTTATAAACAAGAATGCATAAGGCAGAAGGAGGGTATTATTATTATTACAGTTGGATATAAATATTTCCAAATATGTAGAACAGGTTGCTTAGATCCTAGAAGCCTACCATTTTGGAAGGGCCCTTTTGTTTTGTTTTGTTTAATTTTTTTGAGCCTTAAGTTTTCATGCACTATTATATTCACACATAAGCACTACCATGTCACTGAAAGTACAAATATTATTTAATCTATAGGATCCTAAAAAATAGAGGCAAAATGGAACAAATGTCTAACTAGCAAATTGCATTCCTGGAAATTGAAAAGGAGAACTCCACCTGGGTTCTTCATAAAAAGTATGACCGTAAAGTTCTTTTGAAAGGTCTATTTAGACGGTAGGAACTGCACTGCTGATATTTCAAAACACAAGCTTGTCGATGCTTATTTGGAATGTTAACAGCATTACGAATACCTTTACTCTTCGCAGGGAGGCATTGTGACTTAAAATAATCTCAAAATGATATACAATGCCATGATTTGCATCAAAGGCTGGTCCTGAACAAGTGGACTCCTAACTTGTAAAGTGGTGCGGGGTTCATGGCACTTGGTTCTGTAGCTGGGGTTAAGCATTTTGTTCCCACCCATGGAGCAAAAGCTGGAGCTAAGGCAGGACGTGGGCCCATTTGGCTACTGTGTGAATTGAGCCATGGGGAGCAGGTTCCATCAGCGCTCCAACGCCAGCGCTGCCTGCCTATTTGTTGCTGAGTGCAATAGTCTATGGTCTATAAAGCACTAAATGGTTGAGCCTTCTCCACTTAGAGATGAACCCTGTTCCCCGGGCAACTTCAGGGTGATTGAGACCAGCTGGAGTGCTGCTACTCGCATTTCCCGACTGCCATCCACAGGGAACCAGAGGCAGGGAATCTTCCAGAGAAGGCCGGCACTTATAGAGCGCCCTGTCCTTCCATTAAGCCAGTAAAGATCGAAATCTGGTGACCTTCAGGGCGTGGCAGAAAGCCCATCTTTTGAGCAGAGTTTAAAAGAAAAAAATGCATTCAAGGAGAACTCCCAGGTCTCAAATTCCTTATTTGTTTATATTCAAATAATACAATTGGTGCAGTTTCGCCTTACTTGCCTCCAAGATCTTCAGTGTCCACTAACTTTACTAGTCTTGCTCCTTTTTATTTGACCTTCCTCTTATTGGCTTTTGTCTCATCCCCAGGGTAAAATATTGAATGAGAAAGAGAGATTTTAATGCTCGACTTTTTTTTTTTTTCAGCCTACCTGGGCCTAGTATGAATGCCGTTATAGATATTATATATAATCTTGCACATATTCATTTATTTGTTTATTCAATCATCTAAAAATATGAATTGGATGCCAGCACTCATGGTTAGGTGCTGCAGATATAGTAGGAAAATTGTAGACAAAGCCCCTGTATTCATGGAGGTTACAGCCCCTTTGGAAATAATGGAAAATAAACAAATATAAATAACACCAAAAGTTAATAAGCATTGTGACGAAAAATGCACAGGGGACAGAGTGGGAGCTTTCACTTTCAGTTGTGGCCTCCCAAAAGAGGGGATATTTGACCAGAGAACTAAATGAAATCACAGGGATGAGCCATGCAAATACTGGGGATGCCTGCAAGAGCAGTTCCTAAGGCTAATGCATGCTTCTGTGCTTGAGCAATACCAAGAAATCTAGAATGACTGCAGTAGGGTGAAAGGAAGTGATGTTGGAGAAGTATCCAGCCAGGGTTGGGTCAGATTAAGTCTTTGTGAGCCATAGTAATAGCTCTTTGTTTTATTCTAAGTGTGACGGGAAGCCATGGGATGGGTTTGAGCAAGAGCATTGGTCTGTCCTATGATTAAAATAATTACAGACGAATAATCAGCAGATGAGCCAGACAAGACTAGGTCAGAGATAATGGTTCCTTGGTCTTGGGTGATGAAAAATGGTTCAGATTTAGGATATATTCAAAGGAATACCCAGCTGGATTTGCTGGTGGATTAGATGTGGGATTTGAGGGAAAGGACAGAGTAAAGCATGACTTGAAACATATTGTCAGGAAATTAGTTAATATATTTTCTTTGCTGAGCTTTCAGGTACTAATTATCATACAGATGTAGCAGGAGCTGAGTAATTTCAACCTATAACAATGCTTACAAAAGAGATATTTAGGGTGGGGTGAATTACTTGCCATCATCCAATTTGCAGCAGGAATCGTCACACAATTCCTCTAAATAGCAAGCTCCTTTAGTGCAAAGTGTGATTCAATTATTATAAAATCCATTTAGAAAGAATTCTTTGGAACAGAAGTAAAATCCGCTTTCATTAGGCATTGGGGAGAGAGTATTCGAATGCACACCCAACCCTACCAGCTAAAGGCACATCATGAGTGTAACACTACATACGTGTTTGCCCCAGGACAGGAAGCTTTGGCACAACTGACACTACTACCCACTTTGTACTTAATTTTTTTTTAACCTGGGCAGGCACTGGGAATTGAACCTGGGTCTCAGCCACAGCAGGCAAGAACTCTGCCTGCTGAGCCACTGTGGCCCGCCCCCACCTTTGTACTTTTAAAAGTGTCTTGGTTTGGGCAGTAAATTGCATGTCTAACCCATAACTAAACCAAAATATAGGAAATAAATCCAAGTGGCTTAAATCATTTACAAAGCAAAAGAATAGAGAGACATTAATCTGGCCACATTAATCTAAGAAGTAATTGGAGAAAAAAGATCCGTATCCTTGCATGGCATGATCCCACCGACTTCTGCTGTAGGTGGCAAGAGATGCCATCACTTGTCTACCTACGTTTATTTCTGAGTATATGTCATGTACTTACTAGCTGCTAGATATTCAGACATGAACATACAGGATGTGATTTGAACCCCTGATGATTTCAGAACATTCAAAACAACAACAAAAACTTCCCGTGCACCAGAACAAGTGACTCTATTTTCAACTGGATATCAATGGATACTAAATAAATAAAGGTGATGCTGTTCATTAACTAGGTCCCCTATTAATAAAGGCAAGAAACTTAAACTTCCTCAGGGGTCTCCCTAGAGGCTGGGGTCATCAAGATAAGCCTACTGCAACTTAGTTGTTAAAAAGTAAATGACTAGATCTCTCCCCCTTCTCTGTGAGTGCTCTGACCTCTGCCGTGTACCCTGAGGCTGGTCAGGTCTTAGTTTTACTATCTGTGTTACCGCTTTAGATACTGACTGCTTTGAATGTAGCCAAGTCGAATGCTGCTTTTTCCTTGATGATGAGCTGAGCCTTAAACCCTATCAGTAAACCACAGACGGGTCCTGCCAAATTCTTAGAGAGGGGAATGGTATCTGCCAAAATCTAGGAAATGCTTTTATTGCCATTGTATATTATTACTACCACTATTACTGCCGATAGTCTTACCATGATTACCATCAACAATAATTTTAATAGCTATGTGCAGTAGGAGAGAATGACTGAACATTCTATCCTAAAGAGCTTATAACGTGCAAATAGTTGCTGTTCATTATATTTGATTGATTCACAATTCTTCATGTAAGGGAATTTAAAATTATAATTAAGGCTTATGAAAGGTCTCATTTTTAGACAAATAATATTACATGACATTTTGTCTTTCAGCTAGGGATTTCAGGGAAGTTTATAAATATTACCTTGATAAACTTCACAAAACCCTCTAAGATTGTAGGAATAAAACTAACATGCAGATAGTTAATAAAGAAAAAAGCATGCCCTGAGATCAAATGATCTGTCCCAAGTCAACTATCACCCTAATTCTCTGTTCTTTCCAACTGGGTATAAGAACAAAAAACAAGCACCATAACAGCAATATTCTATGAAATTTTTCATAGGTATTATTTCATTTCTTTGAACGTGAATACATTTTAATAACCCCATTTTTTAAGGTTAGAATAGTTAGGCTTACAGTGTATAAATCCCTTCCCTCCAGTTGTATTATCACCAAACCCAGTGATTGTTCTACTTTGGGAGGGAAAGGAGCCAATGGAGTATATTGGAAAGATAATTCAGCCAACTCTGTTTTCATGTGAATATTTTCTATGACTCTTGGGCTAACAAGAAACTAGTTATATTAGTATCACTTTCACTTGCAAAGGTTATCTGAGAAACAATATATGCATTTTATTTCTGATCCTTAAATTTTATTCTGAATAAGCTTTGGGAATCTTGATAAATAAAAGCACCCTGAAATTAATCCATTTTGTATATTGTGGGTTACTTTTAATAATGCAGACAATGCATCTCAAATTTATCACCTTCAATAATAGGAATTTTATATGTCCCATTATCCACAAGATAGGGCATACTTGTCTACTTGTAGATTATTTATTTTCACACTAGTTTAATTCATTCAAAACAAATTACTTCCATATCCTGCGTTACCTCTAGCACAGGCAACAAAAGCTAAAAACATCCTTTGGCAGCTGATTATCAACTCTCTTGTTTTTCCCTTTTTTTTACATTTTCCTTGTTCTCCACCCCCCCATGGCTGAGGAGTGGTTTCCTCTTACTCAGAACTCGTCCACATAGCGCCCCTTTTAGGTCTCCTCATGCCGCAGAACTTGCTTCTCCCCAGTTCTGAAGCCATAGGCCTCTAGCTTTCAAAGCAAAGCAATGGAGAAATAAGTCCCTTCTTATTTGTTGGTTCTGGTAGATAGGTGCTCAGAGGACGATCCTTTCTCAAGATCACTGTGGTTTTGTGAAAAATTCCTAAAGACCTAAAATGAACTCAAAAGAGTTGATCTCTAGCTGACCTCATGGACCACGCCAACCTCAATGAGTCCAGGTTTCTTTATAGAGCATGTGTGCCATCTCACCAGAGACAATACACGCTACCACCATTAAGCACTCTACCCTGTGTCAGCTATTCCTCTAACTAGTTTACACAGATTGCCTCATTTATAGGCACAACAACAAACCAGAAGTGTCATTACCATTTTGTCAATGAGGACTACAGAATGAACTTGCCCAATGCCATCTAGCTAGTAAGTGGTGGAGCTGAGGTTTGAAGCCTAATCTATCAGTTCCCATGCTTTTAACCACCATACTGTATTTCTTCACATAGAAAATGCTTGCCTACTTCATCTATTCCTAAAATGAAGTGATTTTGAAAGCAGTTATAGTTACAAGATGTGTTGGAAATCACTAGGTTTCAGCCAGAGAAGTGAGCATTTTCTTTCTAGTTTCTGTTATTCCGTGATTATTACCCTATTCAACTTTCACCTTGCTATGAAATAGGTTATATCAAGTTCATTTTTAGATGAGAAGCTGGGAGTAAGAGAAATAGATCGACTTAATTATGGACCCTCAACTGGTGTTTAGCTTAGCCAGGATTCAAACTCTGATCTTCTAAAATGGGGCTGATACGCTTTTCAGTATATTTACCATTGTTTTAAATTATTCCGTCTAAAAAGTACAGGAATTACAATATATGAGAGTTATACTCTAGAAATCTTCCACAATGGGAGGGTGCTATTTTTAAAAGTGGTAAAGGGAATTTCTATTTTGATGCCAGCTAACCAGTGACTATCTTCATTCGATTTTGCCAATTTAATTGATACTTGGCAATTCGTAGCAAATATGCAACCATTGAATGAACATAGTTGATCAAATGCTCTGCTATTTTTATAATTTTGTTATAATTGATATTATAATATAGTAGCTATACATGCAGATACAGATCATGAGTGTGTTCCGGCCAACTCCTTTTCCATGGCATGCCCCTAGAACAAGGGATGGCAGCTTGTCCTGGTAATGCTGACTTGTGAGGCGAAGTTGCATTGCCGTTAGGCTGAAGTATACCCAGACCCAACTTTTATGGAGCACATGATCTGTGAGTCTTGGGACCACCTAATGCACCTCTCCACATCTTCTTGATCCCACCTGCTCACAGGCTGCAGAATCTGCACCACTTCCAGGCCAAAGTTGCTCCAGAAGAGGCTAATATTGTTCCTGATCCATGTTGCTTTTCTCCTTTCTAAGTCCCAGCCTGCCACGGAGAGGAGAGCTAGGCTTTGGTGCAGCTTCTCACGTGCTCACTGAGACAGAAGGGACGGCAGTTCCTGCACCCGGACTGGGTCATTGGACCCCAGTTCCCAGCCTGTACTCCTGATTGATAATCCTCCTTCTTGGGAAAGAATCTTCCCTCTTTCGTGCTTTTACACCAAATGTTTAAGGAGGGAAAATGAGAAACTATAAAGGTCTTCCAGAAATTGTGAAGCGAAGAAGTCCCTGCCCAGAGAAATTGCACAAATGAAGTTGGGCAAAAAGGTTAGCCTATGTAAAATAAGGTGTGATTTGTATCCTGGATGGAGTATTTCTAGAGTTAAGAGAAAGAAGAGGATGTACTTGACTAAATGGGAGAGGTGGGTCTTGGCTTGAATTAAGCAGGGCAGAGGGTAGCCTCAAGAGAAGAAAAAATTATTAATAGTGTATAATTGTATAATTTTACTATGTGTTGGCAATGTTCTAAATTTACGTATACATATATCATCATTTAATCCTTACCCTCCCTGGGTAGGTGCTATTATTTTACCCATCTACAGATAAGGAAATTAAGGCATGGAGAAATTAAACAGCACTGCTAGGAAACAGCTGAGCGAAAACAGCTTCATTTGGGGAAGATAAAGAGAAGAAAAAGACTGTTAACATATAGTGATATGGGAGAGGATGCATTGAAGGCAAAATGAGGTGCTTTAAAGCCAAACAGATGAGATGGAGTCTCAGTAAAGAGAGCAGGGCCCATTTTGAGGACATGGGAAAAGTAACTTGATGTAAGGGCTCTTGGAGGAAATTAGCTGTTCATAGAGCAGGTTGGAATGGAAGCTGAAGGAGGATAGTAAATCTGTTTTTTTTTTTTTTTTTTTTTTTTTAAGCATGAGGAGGTAAATGTGATTATGTGTCTCTGTACCACCGAGCATAGTGTTTAAATGCCAGTGGTCTTGAGAATGCGGACAGCTGCTAGAGAGTTCATTCCTTCTCTTCGCCCTCTCTCTATACTTTCATCCTTACAGAATCCACTGAAAGCCTATAACGTTGATTTTGTATCTCTGATCTAAACTAATTTCTGAGGTAGCTAAGAATGGTTTTCTTGAACCACCGAGCATATACCACTTACTGTCATTCAGATATTTCATCATCTCAATCCTTCTCCCCACTAACTCTTCTCCCAGTTGCGCAGATACAAAGCTCTGGGTCACATATGATCCATCTTGTATTCAAATGGGAAATGATTCAATACTTCTTGTTCGGTCCTGTAACCCTTTTCTGAGGAGAAGCGCATCACTCTCTGCCTAGATTGTTGACCCTCTGTCGGATTTCCCCGACTCTACGCTCTCGTCTTCCTTCTGTTCTATTTTCTAGACCAGAAGATAATTTACTAAAACAGTTTTCATTATGATGTTTATATTATTTATAATTCCTGTGGCTGAAAAGTGACAGAATTCTAACTCAAATTGACTTCAGCAGAAGAAAAAAATATGAAGTTTTATTTTGGGTTGACAAAATGAGAAGTTCAGGTAGACTTCTGGCTTAAGGAGTATCTGGATGGAGGTGCTTAGTGATACCATAGAAATTCTCACTTCCTCCTTCATTAGGCTCAGTATAGGCTTGATTCTCAGAACAGCTGTCCCCCATAGCATAAGATGACTAATAAAATCCTCAGGTTTCAGTAATTCCAGTTCAGTAATTTCAGTGGGAAGAGAGCCTCTGTTTCCCAATAATTTTGCCAGAATCCTAGATGTGATCCTATTGCCCCAGCTTGACTCCTGTGCCCCTCCCTGACATGCTACTGTAGCAAAGGAAAGGGAGGTGCAGAATGGCCAATGTGAGTTAACTGCCCTCCTCCTGTAGGGTTGAAGGGTGCCCCTTTCCCCTTCTGACCAATATAACCTGAAAATAGAAGTGATTCACCCATGGGAAATAAAGGTGCCAGCACCAGAATGACAAGTAGTGAGTGCTAGATCTACTTATTTTTTTTTTTAGGCAAAAGCCACATATCAGTTAAAATATACACTGTAAACTTAAATAAACTGCCATGGTTTCCTATTGCCATAGTAAAGTAAGGAACATTATAGAATTGCAATGAAAATGACTTCAAAGCTCATCTTACCCAGCCAATCTCTAAGAAATAAAGGGAAATCAATAACAGAGCCAAGCTTAGGACCCAGATATTACATTTCCTAAAATATGCTTTTCATGGTTTCCTCACTGGGAATTAAATCTAGTCTTCAATTACTCTCAACAAAATACTCAAGTTTTCCATCTGCCTTGCCTTTCGCTGTTACTTGACAAGAGTAATGGACTCCTCTCTTTTCCATTTATCCTACCCCAACGCATATCAAAGGTCCAACTCAAGTTTATTTCTTTATTATCCATATTTGAGCTTGTTTTCTATTTCACTGAGAGAACTAAGTAAACAGAAGAAATTTTCCCATCGCATCATCTTTTCAGCTACCTATATCAGCTCCCTTAAATGCTCTTTTCCCCTTGTTTTTTATAAACTCAAGCTTCTGGTTAAAGACAAATTCCTCACTTATATAAAAAATTCCATCTATCATTTACTCAAGGACAGCTATCCTAGCTCCTTTATCATCAGTATTTTCCTCTTGAAGGGATCCTGACCATCGATATCTAGTTTTTTCAGTCTTAAAAAAAAATCCAACTATTTTGACCTTATGTTCCTCCTCTATGTTTTTGTACAGAAAACTACCTGACAAACATCTTTATTGAATGATTTCTCTCCCCTTACGCTACCCTTTGCCAATCCCAAGAAGATATTAGGCTCTATCGCATCAGCAAAAATGATCTTATCAAGGTCACTAACGACTTAAACATATCAGCCAAAGCGAGTGACACTGTGAAGAGAAATAAATATGGCAGTCCATTCTTTTTACTCTCATGATAGCAAGTCTAATCTGGATGGGAGGACTTGTTGTAGAGGTATTTTCTTTTCCACTGGATCTCTTAGGGACCTAGTCTGCTGGAGATTCTGCCTGCTTTCCAAAATCACTGTAGGCATTTTTGTCCCAAACTTCTGGAATGAGAAAAGAGCCTGCAGGAATACAATCGGGTGGTTTTTATGGGCAAAGCTTGGCATTGGTGCATACGCATCGCTCACATTCCATCGTCTGTGGCATTGGCTTATGACCATACGTTAAATCCTTAGGAAAGTTGAGGAATGGAGTCTAGCTGTGGGTCTAAAAAGAAAAGAAAACACACTTTGGTGATCACATTGACTTTGTTAAATAAAAGGATCTATTCTCAGTCCTCATTTTACTTGACCTATCAGCAGCATTTGGCACTTTTGGTCACTCTTTCCTCTTTAAAACATTTTCTTTACCTGACTTCCAAGGCACTATATTTGCATGGTATTCTTCCTCTCTTTCTAGCTGATTCTTCCCAGATTCCCTTGATTGTTCCTCCTCATCTTTTTAATTTTACTTTCTGAATTTTTTACTGCAGCACCATTTATATGACAAAAAAATTCCCATTTTAACCACTTTCATATGTGCAATTCAGTGATATTAATTACATTCTCAGTATGGTGCTTCCAAAAGCACCATCCTTTACCAAAGATTTTTCATCACCTGAAGCAGAAACTCTGGACTGATTAAACAATAATTCCTCATCCCCAGCCACTCATAACCGCTAATCTAAGTTTTATCTCTATGGATTTGCTTATTCTGTATATTTAATACAAGTGAAATCATAAAGTGTGTGCTTTGGTGTTCAGCTTATTTTACTTAACATATCTTCAGGGGGCATCCATGTTGTTGAAGAAACCAAATCGTCATTCCTTTTTATGGCTGAGTAATATTCCATTGCATGTATATACCACATTGTGTTTTTCCCACTCCTCTACTGATGGATACTTGGGTTTCTTCTACATTCTTCACAATATTGTGAATAATGCTGCTATGAACAGTGGTGTACACAAATATTTTAGTCTCATTTATCCTTTTCGATGTTGGAATGCTTAATGTGCTTGATCTTTGGATCTTTGTTCTTTTCTGCTTATAGTCCCTCCTTTGTTGATTAGTTAGGGTTCTCTAGAGAAACAGAATCAACAGGAAATATTCGCAAATATAAAATTTATAGAAGTGTCTCATGTAACCATGTGAACACAGAACACAGAGTCTAAAATCTGCAGGGCAGGCTGTGAAGCTAACGATACCAGTGGAGGGTCTGGACAAACTCCACAGGAGAGGCTTGCCAGCCGAAGCAGGAAGAGAGCCTCCTTTAACGGTTTCCAGTGATTAGATTAAGTGTCCCTCACTGTAGAAGACAGGTTCCTTGGCTGATTACAAATGGAATCAGCTGTGGATGCAGCTGATGTGATCATGATTTAATTCTATGAAATGTCCTCATTGCAACAGACAGGCCAGCACTTGCCCAACCAGACAAACAGTTACCACCACTTGGCCAAGTTGACACATGAACCTGACCTTGACACATGGGTTCTAAATGTTGATGACTCCCAAATATATACTTCAATCCTGGCCCTCTTCTGAAGATCCAGACTTGTGTGTTCAACTGCCTACTTGATGTCTGCACTTGAATATCTAGCTAACGAACAACATAGGTAAAACTGAATCCCTGAAAATCCAGACCCCTCCCTGCCTCCTTGGTCCTCTCCAACTCAATTGATGACATCCCCACCTTCTAATTTTCTGATGGCTTAGGCAAAAGTTGTTGGCTTAAACCCTGATACTTTTGTTCTCATCATACATCCAATCTGTCAGAAAAATATTCAGGATGTACACTACAAACATAACAGAATCTTACAACCTCTGATCATTCCATGGTAGACACCTTATTCCAAGCCACCATCTTCTCTTACCTGGTCTAGTAGAACAGCTCCTGATTGGTTTTGCTTTATTCTCAACATACCATCCAGAGTAGTCCTATTGAAATGAAAGTTAGATCCTGTCACTTGTATGCTTGAAACTATTCAAAGTCATCTTGCCCTGAGTAAAAGCCAATGGTCTGCAAACTATGGACTATAGTTAATAGTGTAATAATAGGATTGTTATATCAGTTGTAACAAAGGTACCACACTAATGCAAAGTGTTAATAAGAGGGAAAGCTGTGTGTGCAAGAAGGGAGTGAATATAAGCAAACTCCGTATTTTCTGTATAATTTTCTTCTGTACACCTGCAGCTTCTCTAATAAAAAAAATAATTTTATCAACACCAGTGTTTTTACTATCATTTACAGGGCCCTACAAAATTGTGGCCCCAATGTTCTCCAACTTTATCTTCTGTTCCTTCCCTTGTAAACTCACTGGCCTTCTAGGGTTTTTTTGGACACTTTAGACATGCCCCCGTCTTAAGGCCTTTTGGTGTTATATTCCCTTTGTCAAGAATGATCTTTCCCCACATTTTCATATCCTACTTCCTCACTTTATTCGATCTTTGTTCTTGCCATTTCATTTAAATTTGAAACTCCTCCCAATTATTTTTATTATCCTTGTCTACATTATTTTTCCCTTGGCATTTGTTGCTATCTAGTTTGTTATACGTGTTTCCCCAAACTAAAAGATGCATGTGATTTGGTCATTATTTTTTTATTTCGGTATTCCCAGCATCTAGAACAGTGCCAGATACATTTGAAATTTGTATTGTATGAATGAACTATTCTAGATCATGGTGATCCCGACTTCCTCCTAACATCTATAGCTCTTATATCTATCTCCTTTTTTGCAATTTAATTGTGTTTCTGCCTTAATTTTTCATGAGCATATATCCTGAGATTCACAATTTGATTATATGCTCATTAAATAAAGGGAAAGTCTTTTTATCCACTCCCCAGGCCTAATGAGTGGGAAATTCACCCCATGGGTATAGTAGGGTTGGTGAGTAATGGGCTATGGAGGCAGAGAGGTTACAGGGGTAGCATAGCATAGGATACAGGAATTTGAGGAGGAAAACTTAAAGTTGAAGATTAAAGCAAAGGAAATAGAGACATCTAAGATGGGGAATTAAGCTGATAAGCTCATTTATGCCATCTAAATTAAATGCAGTTGCCCTTGCAGAATTCAGTTCTTGATTCTCATGCCAGCTTCTAGTCAAGTCTTCCTGTTTGTCAGAGCTATATTTGGCAGCTGCCAGACGCCATTCTGTTAATTTTTTAAAAAATGAAAACAATCTTGGCAATTGAGACAAATAACAGATCCCAGATAGATTGTGCTCTTTTCTCTACTACATCAGTGCCACCACTGAATCCTTACTTATATGCCAAAAGGTTAAGAAAATTCTAGAACAAAATATAAACTTAGGCTAATTTCCAAGTGTCTCATTCTAGAATAATACAAATTTAAAGTGAAACCCTGGAATATGGAATATTTGAGACTCAAGTATTGGTTGAGATTGATTCATTTATGTTGAAGCACATACACAGGCTATCTCTTCTCTCATTTGCTAATATGGGTTAGCAAACTGGTCAGGAGAGAATACATATTAGCAGATATTGGTATTTGATGGAGGAAATTGGTTAGACGGTGGGAGAAGAAACAAAATCTGGAAACAGAACTTCTCTTCTTAGCATATAAAACAAAGACACACTGAGAAGACCTGATGTGCTGTGAGGAGGCTGGTAAGCCCAACATGGTAACTCCTGCAGAAGGCCAGAAAAGGGAAAGTTTTCCAACCCAGCTCTTGGAGGGCTTGGGTTGGGGTAGCCCAAAGACCAAAGGACATGGCAAACATGGAGTTAGATATGGATTTTATTGGAACTTACAAAGAGGAGAAGATACCTGATGCTCAACAGTGGGAAAATGGAAATTAGAGCTGAGCAGAAGGGGGCAGGGAGTGGAAGAGCTTATAAGGATTTAGGACAAGGATGTGAGAACAGTTCCGGCAGGGTTTGGTGACACAGGGGTCTGGAGGTTTGTTATCAACAGTGATCAAGAGAGGGGAGTTACAATGCCTTGTTTGTGACATCCCCCCCGGGAGATTTGATGGACTTGAATTTCTGTCCTGGTCATCATAGGTGGCTGCATGCAGGAACTTATTCTCAATATGGAGGGGGTGGGTGGGTCCTTGGACCTGGGTCTCTACAGAGAGGAACTGAAAGGTAGCAGATAGGAAACAAGAAGTAGGCCCTATGAGAATAGGAAACTCAAAGATAATTAGAGGAAGAGTGATGATTTGTTCTAGTACGTAAAGCTGTGATTTCTGTGGTTCTTTGTACCTATGACGTCTTCCACCAATCACCGGACACAGGTTGCACCCCCAGCTCACCTTGACACCGTGGCTGTCACTGCTTCATCTATGGTAGGGTACACTTAAATAGTGTTGCTATTTAAGATTGCTGTTAGCTTTGACTGTGAAAGCAAAGCATATGGTATCAAACGTGATTCCACTGAGACTTACTAACTTTTTTCTGCATGTTGGTTAAGACACATGCTGTCACTGTCACTAAATCAGCACCATTTCCTATGTTTATAAAGGTTTTAAATCATCTACACTTTCTTTTCTTCATCCTCCCCTCTCCCAGGGCCTTTTAAATGGACATCCTTTGCAGAATCGTGATCAACCTGCCTCACGTTATCATTTTGTTCAGACATTGCTGTTGATTCAGATTTGTGGCATGTTTTTTCCTGAAAGCCCATCACTGTCACGTGCCCCTCTGATTTCTCAGTGTGTGTCTTGCTTCAATTTTACAACTCAACATACCTTCCAAAGCTGTGTCATGAAGACTGGTGTCTCCGGAGTAAGAGGTACCTCTTTCTGAGGAAATTATGGAGTGTGTCACTCTCAGAGTTTTTGGCCCCGCCTTCAGATGAGCAGTTCCAAAAATCAGGCTCATGACTGAATGTGCTATTCAACGTGATGATTATACTCCTATTCTTTCCAAATCAATTTCTCTTCAGCTTCTGTTAACTGTAGAGGGTTCATATCGCCCTACTGAGATGACTCTCCTCCTCCTCACAAATCTCATCTGAAAACATACATTTTCTATCTTTTCTTTGCCTCTTAATGCCTCTCACTTCTGTTATTTAACTTTGCAATTGTATGACTTAACTCTGTCAGATATCTTGACATACAGCTTGCACAAAAGCTGCTATCCGTTTTTAAATTCATTCTATTGTTGGAAGACTCCTCCTTGATTGAAGTCTACAGTTATGCTTTATGTATCGTAGGGTTCCTAATAACTTCAGTGGGTAAAGGAGATGATAAATTTAGCAAAACCCTGTGTTAGTTATTTTTGCAAATATGTGTAGGTCAACCCGCGAGAGTTAATGTGCATATGAGCACAGAGACATAGGAATTTGCAACAGAGAACTCCTTGACAGAACATTGTCTGCAATGAATATACTGATCCTTCACTAGATTTGGTGTATTTAAATCATGAAATTATCGAACACTGAGTTATTATGGTTTAGAAAAGAAGGGATGAGAAAGAGAGTGAAGGGGAAGAATAGAGAGAGAAGCAAGGAAGGATGAGGAAGAATTCATATTTGTTCCATTCTTCCCTTCCTTAACGATAGGG
>PVIY010011507.1:0-65093 GCA_004026745.1 Myrmecophaga tridactyla
CTAACAATTAGTTGCGGAGCAGATTTTAGGGTATGGTATGGGTTACAGTTTCATAATTTTAACTTTTACTTCTAGCTGCTCTAAGATACTGGAGACTAAAAGAAATATCAATATAATGATTCAGCAATCATACTCATTTGTTAAACTCTACCTTCTCTGTATAACTCCACCATCACCTTTGATCTTTCTCCTACTCTTTAGGGTATTTGGACTATGCCCATCCTAACTTTTTCACATTGGAAGGGCTATCAATAATATGGGATAACGGCATGGAAATAGTTGATGTTTTGAACAGGCTTTTATTGATTTTTGTATATGATGTGAGGCAGGGGTCCACCTCCAGTCTTTTGCATATGAACATCCAGTTTTCCCAGCACCATTTGTTGAAGAGTCTATTCTTTCCTTATTGAGTAGGCTTGGCATTCTTAAAAGAAATTCATTGGCCATAATGTGAGGGGTGATTTCTCAACATTAATTGGTTTTCTTATGTTGAACCCCCTTGCATATCTGGGATAAAAGCCACTTGATCATGGTGTATAATACTTTAATATGCTGCTGGATTCAAATTGCTAGCATTCTGTTCATGATTTTTGCATCTATATTCATAAGAGAAATGGGTCTGCAACTTTCTTTCCTTTCAGTATCTTTATCTGGCTTTAGTTTGAGGGTGATGTTGGCCTAGAATGAATTAAAGAGTGTTTCCTCCTCTTCAAATTTTTGGAAGAATTTAACCAGAAATAGTATTAATTTTTCTTGAAATGATTGATAGAATTGAACTGTGATGCCATCTGATCCTCGGCTTTTCTGGGAGGTTTTTGATTACTGAATCAATCTCTTTACTTGTGATTGGTCTGTTGAGGTCTTCTCTTTCTTCTGCAGTAAATGTAGAGTGTTCATGTGTTTCTAGGAATTTATTCTTGTCATCTAGATTGTCTAATTGTTGGCATACAAATTGTCTTACAAAACTTTTTATTTCTGTAGGGTCAGTAGCAGTGTCCCCTCTTATTTCTGACTTTATTTGCATCTTTTCAATTTTTGCCTTCAGTCTAACTAAGGGTTTGTCAGTTTTATTCAAAGAGCAACTTTGAGTTTTGTTAATTCTCTGTTTTGTCTGTTAATTTCTGCTTTAATCTTAGATATTTCTTTCCCTTTGTTTGCTTTGTGATTAGTTTGTTGTTCTTTTCCTAGGTCCTTCTTGTAGACAGTTAGGTCTTTGACTTTTTCTTCTATTTTAGGTATTTAAGGCTATAAATCTCTTTCTCAGCACTATCTTCACTTCATCCTATAAGCTTTTATATGTTGTGTTCTCATTTTCATTCCTCAAGAGATATTTTCTGATATCTCCTTCAATTTTTTTCTTTGACTCACTGGTTGTTAAGAATGTGATGTTTAATTTCCATTTATTTGTGAATTTTCCAGTTATCTGCCTATTATTGATTTCCAGATTCATTGCATTTTGGTCAGAGAAATTCTATTGTATAATTTCACTCTTTGTAAATGTATTGGTGCTTATTTTCTTATCCAACATATGGTCTATCCTGGAGAATGTTGCATGGAACTTAAGGAGACTGTATCCTGCTGTTTAGGAGTGCACAGGCCTGTATATGTTGAGTAACTCTAGTTCATTTCCCATACTATACAAAGTCTCTATTTCCTTTATTGATCTTCCACTTAGATGTTCTAGCTATTGATCAGAGTGTCCCTGTGTACCCTGCTGGGAGGGAGGAATCTGCTCTGCTGCCTCCAAGCAACTCCCACATTGTGCGGGACTGAGTGAAGGGGAGGCAGGTGAATCAGTGGGTTGGGATGAAAGTTTCCTGTCTGATATTTTTCTTTCTTTGATTCAGCATTTGTGGAATTCTTTTTCAGTCTCTTCCATCCTCCAGAATTCTAAGCAAGTGGGATTTGTCTTTTTATTCACTGAACCTCTGGGGAATTTTGTTTCAATTTATGTCTTACATTGCCATGTCGATGATGTCAACTCTAGACTTATTCTTTTAGGTTAAAAAAAATAGCAAAATGCTTAGATAAGGGATTTTCAGATATAGAAAAACATGAGGGTAAATGAGTTACTAAATATTAAGAATCCAAAACAGTGCCTGTCATAAAAATTGCTATTAAAATTTTGTAAAATTAAAATAAAACTATGTCCATTTATCCATTTTTCTATATTTTTCTTTATATTACTTTGTATTTGAAGAAAAATAAAGACTGACAGATCATGAAAACTTCAGGCCCATAGAGTCTTCTTTCTTCCCTTCCCCCCAAATCTCTCCCTCTGAAAGGACCCTTTCCTTCTCAGAAAAGACCTACTCATGGGGAACAAGAGGTGACAAAAATTTTAGAATCCTGAACCTCTGATAGTGCTTGGTGTATAGCAACCCCGTATATATTTTGGACCATATATGTACATGGCCATAATCAATATAGACTACTGTATTGTGGATTTCTAAAATTTACAAAACTAGTATCATGTTGAGCACATTATTTTGCCACTTGTATTTCCCCCCTCATTATGCTTTTGAGATTTATCTGAATATATTCATGTAATCTTGTTCGTTTAGTTTGCTGCATATTTTTCATTTGTATGATTAAATAGCATTTTATTTAACAACCTCCTGTAGTTAGATTTCGAAGTTGTGTAAATTATTTTGCAATTTAAAAGGGTGCTAAAAGGGACATCCCTGTACATATCTCCTTATGCTCTTGTACAAGAGTTCCTTTAGGGTAGAAATCTAAGCATAAACTTTCTGGGTTGTTGTGTAAATCCCTCTTCAACTATACTAAGTGATATTAAATAATTCTCTAAATTAGCCTTTTTCAGTCGATACCCCTACCAACAAATCACGGGACTCTTCTTCTGTGCAATTTTACTAACAACTATCATTGTCACACATTTTAATTTTTTCCAGTCTGGGGCATGAAATAGTATCTAATTATAAATTTAGTTTGACTTCCCATGAAAATTATTGATGATATTTACTTTTTATATGTTTATGGGTTACTTGGTTAAGATTTTGATGAAAGATTCTCCACTTATTTTTCCATTGTGTCATTTGTACTTTTATTGTTTTGTACATTATTTATGCTTGAGATAAATAATTTGTTTGTATTTACATTAAAAAGATATCTAGTATGCAGTTTATACTTCTTAATCTGTTTATGATATATTTAATTTTAATATAGTCAAATTTTTCATCTTTTTCTTATTTGATCTTCTCTTGCTTGTTTGTAAATATGTTTTTATGTTCTCTTTTTAAAGTTTTAAAACTTTGCTTTTAACATTTAGGCTTTTAAGTTGTCTAGAATTTATATTTGCATATGGTATAACATAGAGAAGTATTTTTTTCTCCTTTCCATATCAATAGTTGATTCTCCCAGAATCAGTTATTGAGAAGTCCATTCTTTAACCACTGCTGTTGTTGTTTTTTAATCATACTTGTGTTCTCCCAAATTAACATATGTTCAGCATATTTTTCTTGGCACCCTGTTCTATTTACTCGCCTGTTTTCTATTTAGTAGCAATGCACCATACTCTTTTAATTACTACATGTTATCTTAAGACATATTATCTAGACTGCATGATACCAAGTCTTTCTTATTAAAAAAAATGTGTTTGTGTTTTGTTTCCAGCACCTCCACTTGTTTCTAGTGAAATGGTATTTCTCCTACAAACTCTTGGCAGAATCTGACTTTTTATCCTATATTCATTAAATCTTCTATGTTGGAAAAAAAATCAGTATATAAACTAATATTATTTTTCTCCTTTGCTCCTCATTACCAAACCAGCTAACACATTCCATATTCATTGCCTGAGAGAAATGATGCCCAGATATGGGATGACAAAATGCCTTGTACAAACAGCAGAGTCAGAGTTAGCCTCGACCCACAAGGAACAGAAGGCAAAGGAAAGGTATTGAAATATTACCTTATTAGCAAGAACCCACATACACACAACCACACTTAGATTACTTATATTCCAGGAGCTGGATAGAGGGAAAAGTTTGAAATGAAGTGAAGAGTACTTAGTGTTGGGTTCCCAGAGCTAAACTACTCTACCCCAATCTCTTCCAGCCCTCTTCCTGATGGGGAAGAAATGAAGCAATATCAGATAGATTTGGAGTATCCAAGGGGATTTCCAGCACACCTTTTGCTAGCATTGGTATTTCAAATGCCCTTCGTTCCTCAGCGCGTCATTGGAAGAATGATTCTGTGTTATGTCTCTAGGGCAGTAAGGAACCCCTCGCAAAATTTCCCAAGGAAAAAATGGGAATGTTAGAATGGTTTTCCATGTGATCAAGAAGAGCATGAACATGTTAAAGGATTTAGAAAGCTTACTTAATTTTCCCACAGCCTAATTGTGGCATTGAAACTATAGGTTTTTGCTGCATACTGGAGAAGAGACCTTGTAGTAGTAGTCAATGATTCAACAAAGACATGCGTGGGGTTTTGCTCATAAAAAATCAATTTCTTTGGGCTTTAAACTTATACAGTCTCCCCCTGATACCACACACACAAAAAATTGTCCTGAATCTCAACCTCCTTCCTAAGAATTCTTCATTTCAATATGCCAAAGGTTACCTTTAAGTCCCAAGGAGAAGTCATGGCTATTTTTTGTTGTTGTTTGGTGGTTTTGTGAGGGAGGTGGATTCAGAAAGTAACTTCAGGCCACCATTGACCTTGTATCTCCTACCTCTTTTCTTCTCACAATTTTAATTAAATTATTTTATGTGTGATGAGTTTTTAGTGGCTCATTCCTCAAAGGATTGAGAGCATCTTGAGAGAAAGGATCATGGAGCTGGTTGACCACGCTATCCTGAAGCCAAGCAAAGTGCCTCATGCAGAGTGAATGCTCAGTCAATAATTGTTGGATGAAAGAATAAACAAATCAGATGTACACACAAGTATATGTCTGAGACCTAGTTATAATGGGGAAGCTGTAGTCTGTGATTGAGGTGTCCTGGGTATAATCCTGACTCTTTCATTAATCACGGTGTCCTTGGCAAGTCACAAGCTTTTCAGGACCTCAGTTTCTTCATTTGCTAAATGAAAAGATTAGATTAGATCAATGATTTGTTAACAGTACCCTGCAGAAATTTTCAAGAACTTGATAGAACGTGTAGTGCATAGGCCCTAGTTCTTCTCACTTCTACTTCAAAAAGAATGAAACCAATTTATTTAATTGAAATACTAAGCCACATTTGAAGAATTTGCCTGAGCCTTACAGTAACTACTCCCTCCTCCAACACACACACCAGTGGGGAGAAAAATCTCTAAACTCCTTTACATTTAATTGAGAAAGGCAAACCAGTCTATAACCAGAAAAGACTATATGGTGTTTCTCTCAATTTTAACTTTGTCATAAATGGTTAAAAGCCTGCAAACATTGTTACAAATTTGGATTATTTAGCCAAGAGTTGGCAGAAGATGAGTTATACTTAGGAAATTGCGTAATTTGTTGTCTTATACTGTTCAGTCTCTAGAACCCTCATGCATATATTCTACTCATCATAATATAATATATGTTGATGTGGATGCATGCATTTGTGCTGATATTTCTGTAAATATTTAACATGTACCAGGCCTTTTACTAAGAAATTTAAAAATAATAATAGAAACAGCAACGTCATTGTGCCTGTTTGAAGCTGTCATATACCCCAAAAAAGTCATGCTCTTTAATCCTCATTCAGTATTGCTGAGTGGAGTCTTTTTGATTGTTTCCATGGAGATGTGACCCACCCAATCATGGGTGGTAACTTTTGATGAGATGGTTTCCAAGAAGATGTGTTTCCAACCATTACTAGAGCCTTTAAGAGGGAACCATTTTGAAAAATACTTTAGAGATAACAGAGACCTCACAGCCAGAGATCTTTGGAGATGCAGAAGGGAAGCACCCATGGGGAAGCCTTATGAAACTAGAGAAAGCTAGCAGACATTGCCATTTGCTTTCCCAGCTGAAAGAAATGTTCAGAAGACAGAGAACAGAGCAGACACCAGCCAGGTGACTTCCCAGCTGACAGAGGTGTTCTGGACAGCATCTGCCTTTCTTGATTGAAGGTAACCTCTTGTTGGTGCCTTAATTTGGACATTTTCATGGCCTTAGAACTGTATACTTACAACTCAGTAAATTCCCTTTTTAAAAGCCATTCAATTTCTAGTATATTGCATTCCAGCAGCTTGCAAACTAATACAACCACCAATGGGTACAATTATCATCCCATCACATAATTGTTTACTTTTAAAATTTTCATTGAAAATATTTATTGATAAAACAATGTAAGACATCATCAACATGGTGACATAATACATCTCGTGGAAAAGTCTCCTCTGAGGAAAAGCTAATAAAAGAACAAATCCAACTTGCTTGGAACTTTGGAGGATGGGTAGAGACTGGAGAAGGACTCCACAAATAATGACTCAAGGGAAAAGAGAAAAACCCACCAATATAAATTTAGGGGATCAATGCCCAGATCTGGCAGGCCTGAACCCTACTTCCTCACATGGTCCTGGGCAGCAGTGTGACTCAGGTCTCTCGTGTGTCCATAGAGAGATTAAGACCATAGAGCCCTGCACAGCATTGAGTTAGAACTCAGAACATATCCAGTTCCAGGGGCCCAGGGCAGAACACAGGTAGTTGGTGAGCATATCCATAAAAAAGGGCCCCCAGGAAATAAAAGAAACTGTGGCAGAATTGTTGGCAAGAGGTGTACACACTCAACTTGGTGTCTGATTGCTGGAGCACCTAAACAAAAAAATGGGCCTTTTTGAACCTTAACTCAATCTGGCTGCCCAGGGTGAGATGCCCTACTGGGGAAGTAACCAGATGCAGAAAAACCTCAGAGGGAAAAAAAATGGGGAGGAGAGACTGAAATTCTGTAAGGAAGGATGGGTCTCAGGGCTGAAATATGTAATGAAAATGGGCACTAAGTTAGGGAAAGAGGTTGAACAAATCATAGGAGCTGACGTGAAAATTCTGCACACAAACAAATAGAAAAAATCAGATCCCTGGAGTAGGAACAGAAGAAGGGAAGCTTTCTCCTGGAAGTGAAACAATTGAACATTAAGAGGTGATCTTAAAACTTGTACTGCATACCCAGGGCAAAAAATAGGTGTAGAATACCTGAGAAAATCTGAACAGTTAAACATAAGCTATTCTAAATGTTAAGAGTAAGTTGGACCAAGCATCAAAGAAAAGAAGGCAGTGGTTTGATGTATTTGAGACTGAAAGAGAAAAACTGTCAGCCCCAACCTTCCTGGCAACGTGGGACAGAAATCCTAGAATGAGCTGAGACCCAACATCAAGGGATTGAGAAAATCTTCTTGATCAAAAGGGGAAAGAGTGAAATGAGACAAAGTGTCAATGGCTGAGAGATTCCAAACAGAGTCAAGAGGTTATCCTGGAGGTTATTCTTACGTATTAAGTAGATATCACCTTGTTATTCAAGATGTAATGGAGAGGCTGGAGGGAACTGTCTGAAAATGTAGAGCTGTGTTCCAGTAGCCATGTTTCTTGAGGATGACTGAATAATGATATAGCTGTCACAATGTGACTGTGTGATTGTGAAAACCTTGTGTCTGATGTTCCTTTTGTCTACCTTGTCAACAGATGAGTAGAACATATGGAATAAAAATAAATAATAGGGGGAACAAATAAAATAAATTTAGTATGAAATGCTAATGAAAGTGAGGGGTAAGGGGTATGGTATGTATAATCTTTTTTTTTCTGTTTTCATTTTATTTCTTTTTCTGAATTGATGCAAATGTTCTAAGAAATGATGAATATGCAACTAAGTGATGATATTGTGAATTACTGATTATATATGTTGATGTTTTAGTTCATTTGTTAAATTTTTTTAATTAATAAATAAATTTAAAAAAATTATTCTAATACAAAAAAAAAACCAAAAACAAAACTGTCAGCCGCAAATTCTTTATCTGCCTGAGCTATCTTTCAAAAATGAAGGATAGTTTAAAACAGTCATAGTTAAACGGACACTAAAGGAGTTCATTACCAAAAGACCCTACAAGATTTACTAAAGGAAATTATTCAGGTTAAAAGGAAAATATGGGAGAGAGTGGTTTGGAGCAGTATGAAGAAATGAAGACCTTCAGCAAGGTAACTAAATGGGAAATGCAAAACCCAACAGTACAGTATCACATATATATAGTGAATGAAATTTTAAATCGATAACAGGCAGAGAATTGGAAATTCCACAAATATATGGAAGTTAAACGACACACTATTAAACAATCAATGGGTCAAAGAATAAATCACAAGGGAAATCAGTAAATATCTAGAAGACAACATGTGAAAACTTATACTAAGTGATACAGTGAAAGCAGTGCTCCAAGGGAAATTTATAGGCATAAATGTTAACAGACAATACGAATAGAAGGAAACTTCCTGAACATGACAAAGGGTTCAATGGAGAAAGACTGAAAGCTTTTCCTCTGAAATCTGGAAAAAAACAAGGCTGCCCATTGCCACCACTATTATTCAACATTGCATTGGAAGTTCTAGACAGAGCAGTTAGGCAAGAAAAACAAATAAAAGGCATCCAAATTAGAAGAAAATTTTCATTATTTGCAGACAATTTGATCCTATATGTAGAAATTCCTGAAAGATCTACAACAAAGCTACTAGAGCTAATAAATGAATTCAGCAAAGTAACAGGATTCAGCAAAGAACTACGACAAAGCTACCAGAGCCAATAAATGAATTCAGCAAAGTGACAGGGTACCACGCAAAACTCAGTGGTGTTTCTATACACTAGTATTGAGCAATCTGAGGAGGAGTTCAAGAAAAATTCCCTTTATAATAGCAGCTAAAATAATAAAATGTATAGGAATAAATTTAACCAAGGATATAAATGACTTATACACAGTAAACTACAAAACTTTGCTAAAAGAAATCAAAGAAGACCTAAATACATGGAAGGCATCCATTTTCATGGATTGGAGGATTGAATACTGTTAGATATCAATTCTACCCAGAATGGCTTACAGATTCAATCTATCTATCCTAATCAAAATTCTAACAGCCTTTCTTTGTAGAAATGGAAAGGCCAATTACTGAATTTATTTGCATAAGTAAGTCCTGAATAACAAAACCATCTTGAAAAAAGAACTTAGTTGGAAGTCTCACACTTCTTGAGCTTAAAGCATATTTCAAAGCTACAGTGGTTGAAATAGCATGGCACTGGCACAAGGATAGATATATTGACCAATGGAATTGAATTGAGAGTTCAGAAATAGATCCTTACACCTATGGCCACTTTGTTCTCAAACCTATTGCCAATTTTCTTTCCCACTCAATTGGGAAAGGATAGTCTTTTCAACATATGGTGTTGTGAGAACTGAATATTCACAGGCAAAAGAATAAAGAAAGACCCCTATCTCACACCATAAACAAAAATTATCTCAAGATGGATGAAAGATCTAAATTTAAGAGCCAGGACTACAAAATTCTTAGAAGAAAATATAGGGAAGCAGTTCAGGACCTTGTGTTAGGCAATGTGCTTTATACCTAGGGCACCAGCAAGAAAAGAAAAAATAAATGGAGAAGTGGGACCTCATCAAAATTAAAAACATTTGTGCATCAAAGTATTTTATTATCAAAGTGCAAGTACAACCTACTTAATGGGAGGAAATATTTGGAAATATGTATCTGACAAGGGTTATAATCCAGAGTATATAAAGAAAGTGTACAATTCAACAATAAAAAGCTAAACAGCCACACAAAAGACTTGAATATACATTTCCCCAAAGAGGATATACAAATGGTCCAAAAGCATGTGAAAAGATGCTCAACATCATTTGCTAGTAGGGAAATCAGAGCCATAATGAAATACCATTTCACACCCACTAGAATGACTACTATTGAAAGAAACAGAAAGTTTTAAGTTTTGGAGAGGCTCTGGAGAAATGAGAACTGTGTTGGTTCGAAAGTGTCATATATCCCAGAAAAGGCATGTTTTAAACCTGATTTGATCTAGTGGGGGGCAGTCATTTCTTTTAATCCTGATTCAATATTGTAGTAGAAACTTTTGTTTAGGTCATCTCCAATGAGATGTGGCAGGCCCAATTGTGGGTGTGAACTTTTGATTAGATGGAGACATGACTCCACCCACTCCAGGTGGGTCTTGATTAGTTTACTGGCATCCTTTAAAAGGGGAAACATTTTGAAGAAAGTCAGAGCTGATAGGGAGCAGAGCTGGGAGCAACTTCAGAGCCCACAGTGCTGATAGAGCCCACACAGTCAGAGACCTTTGGAGATGCAGAAGGAAATGCCCCCAGGGAAGCCTTTTGAAATGAGGAGAGAAAGCTAGCAGATGTCACCGTGTGCCTTCCCAGCTGAGAGAGAAACCTAGAAGTTCATTGGCCCTTTCTTTGGACTTCAGGAATCTCTCTTTGGATGCTTTAATTTGGGCATTTTCATGGACTTAGAACTGTAAACTTGCAACTTAATAAATTCCCTTTTTAAAAGCTGTTCCATTTCTGGCATATTGCATTCCAGCAGCTTGCAAATTAAAACAGGGCATCTCTTTCATTGTTGGTGGGAATGTAAAATGGTGCATTTGCTATGGAACACACTTTGGTTATGTGGTATAGACTTACCATATGACCCAGAAAACCTACTTCTAGGTATGGATCCAAAAGATCTGAAAGAAGGAACTCGAACAGATGTTTGTACACCAATGTTCATGGTGGCATTATTCATAATTACCAAATAGTGGTAGCAATACAACTAAATAAATAAATCCATTTTTGTATTTAATGGATAAATAAAATATGGCATACACACACACACACACACACACACACACACACACAGTGGAATATTATCCAGCCATAAAAAGGAATGAAGTTCTAATACATGTAACAACGTGGATAAAACTTGAAAGAACATTACATTGAATGAAATAAGCCAGACACAAAAGGACAAATACTGTAGATCTCACCGATATGAAATAATTGCAATAAATAAACTCAAATAGTCAGACACTAGAATATAGTTTATCATGGGTCCGTGTGTGGGTAGGGAATAGGGAGTTAATGCTTAAACTGCACAGCGTTTCTATTTGGGTTGATTGCGTGCACAGTTTTGGTAATGGATGGAGGTAATGGTAGCACAACATTGTGAACATAATTAACAGTACTGAATTATATGTGTGAGTGTGGTGAAAAGGGGAAAGTTTAGATTGTATATATGTTACCAGAATAAACATTGAAAAATAAAAACAGGACTGTACAACACAAACAGTGAACCCTAATACAAATGGTGAGTACAAAAATATTCTTTTGTTTATTGTAACAAACATATGACTGATATAAGATGTCAGTAATAGGGTGGTATATGGGAACTATGTACTTTATCCATGATTTTCCTGCAAACTTATTTAACTTCTCTAATTAAAAAAATTAAAATAAGTAATTAAATAGTGATGTCGCCAAGAATATTTATTGAACATTTACTATATTCCTGCTGTTATTTAATGTCATGGGGAAGGAATATCAAAGTGAAAATAATGTACAGGTTCCCTGCTTTCATGGAAGCATGGAAAATTGAGTGGTGGTGGCAGACAATAAATAAACAAATACATTCTTAAGATACTATGAGATAGTGTTAATGTCTCTTATCAGAGATTTTCAGATATCTCTGAAGGAAATAAAACAGGATAATGGAATAGAGCATAATGAGGGTGGAGTGGGGTGAGAGGAGGAGCAACATTTAAGGGAATCTTTGGGGAAAGGTCTCTGTGAGGAGAGGGCATGTGAGCTGAGATCTGAGTAATGAAAGTGAGGCATTCCTGGGGAGAATATGAAATTGAAAAGGCCCTGGAATATGAAAGAACTTGGTCCTTTGGAAGAAAAGAAAGAATGATGAAATTGAAGCCAGAAAATTTAATATATTTTTCTTAGGTCACACAGCTCATAAATGGAAGTGACAAATATAACCCTATTCCATATAGTTGCAAAGCTGGTGTCTTACACAGTCTTAAACAATTAGAGAGCGGTTTGGCAGTTGTACGGTTAATAGCCATAAACCAGACCATAATGCTTCTCAGGATAAAAAGCTGTATGGGTTTTGGTTATATTGTGAAATCATTTAATGACCTGAAAGGAACTGCTGCACAATTGGGAATACGCAAAACGGTATGAACCACTAACAGTCATCTACTCTTTCTTATTCATATTCAGAAAAATATGATTAAATTCCTCCTCTCTGCCAAATTCAGAGCAGCTAGTGGGATACAGTACCTTAAGGCAAGGTTATGACCAGGTAATTGGAACTGCAAATTGATGGCAATTAGATCATTTGTACTTGAATAACAATAAGCAATAATTTTAAATGACAATGGGGCAGAATGTAATTGATGTCAATGATCTAGAGGGAGAAGAGAATAAAAGACTAGAGGAAAAGTTTACATCTTATGTTATGAGCATAGTAAAAATTAACAACAATGTGTATTTAGAAAATATGATTAGAAAATTGGGCATAAGCCACAAGCCTTGTAAATATAATCCTTAATATCCATCTATGATTATAAACTCTCAGGGATAAAGAACATTGCATGCTCCCTGTGGTATGGCACAAACTTGCTCTTGCATTTGAGAGGCTTTAAAAATAATTTAAAAGGGGAAATTTCCATAACAGTGGGACTTATGCCATAGTTTTCCTGCATTTGTTTATACAGTTCTTTTCCCCTTTCAAGCTGTAAAGATTTCATGGGGGCCTAGTCTCTTAAATTTTTATAACATGCCTGTGCTGCATATATCAAATTTTATTATTAACCAAACTTTAGAATTGCTGCACAGAGTGGTTTTGGAATTCACTCTATATCACAATGCAATTGAGAAATGCATATTTGCTTTAGTCACTGGCTCTTACAGATTATCTTGTAAAAAACTGTGTTATTCGTGTATTATGTCCTTTGGCTGGAAAGTGGCATCTAAGAAAAAATGATATAATATGAATGAAATAAATGTCTTATTGAAACATTCACAATAACTGCTCAATGCAGTTTGCCATAGATAGAATTTCCTGAGTTATTAAAAATGTATCTCATCTTATTTAAAAATGCATGAGTATTTGTAAAGTGCAAAAACACGTAAGGAACATGAAAAGATGTTCAACATCATTAGTCATTAGGGAAATGCAAATAAAAAACCCAAAGAGGGTGGGCCACGGTGGCTCAGCAGGTAAGAATGCTTGCCTGCCATGCCTGAGGACCCGGGTTTGATTCCCGGTGCCTGCCCATGTTAAAAAAAAACAAACCCAAAGTGGTACTACTTTATACACAGTAAGATGGCAATAATAATAATAATAAAAAATAGAAAATAACAAGTGTGGTTGAGGACATGAAGAAATTGGAACCATAATACATTGTTTGTAGAACTGTAACATGGTTCAGTTGCTGGTAGAACTGTAACATGGAAAAGAGTTTGGGGGTTCTGCACAAGGTTAAACATAGAATTATTGTGACTCTGCAATTATACTGTTGGTATATACCCCACAAAATTGAAATTAGGGACTCCAATAAGTACTTTTAGATGCATGTTCAGGGAAGTACTGTTCTCAATAGCCAAAACATGGAAACAGCCCAAATATCTATTGACAGATGATTGGATAAACAAATTGCGGTATACCCATAGAATGGAATATTATGGAGTCATAAAAAGGCATGACATTCTGATACATACTATAACATGTATGGATCTTGAAGACATCATATGAGTAATATAAGCCAGACAAAAGAGGACAAATATTGTATGATTTCACTTACATGAAATATCTAGAAGAAGCAAATTCTTGGAGACTAAGTAGATTACAGATTCTCAAGGACTGAGGGTGGGGATTAGGAATGGGGAGTATTGCTTACTGAGTGTAGAATTCCTTTTTGGGGTAAGGAAAAAGTTTTGTTAATGGATGGTAGTAATATTAGCATAGCACTGGATGTAACTAATATACTGAATTGTACATTTGAAAGTGATCAAATATGGAGTTGTATATATGTTGTCACAATAATATTTAGAAGAAACAAACAAACAAACCACAAGATATCACTACAGACCAATCAATATGGCCAAAATAAAAAAAAAATTGGTGATGATATCAAATGCTGATGATGATGTGGAGAAACTGGAGCATTCAAACATTACCAAAGAGAATATAAAATGTAACCATTTGGGAAAACAGATGACCAGTTTGTTTGAAAACTAAGCTACCAAACACAGTTTACACATGTAAGTACCATCAGCCTTACCAATTCCATTTCTAGGAAGCTATCTAGATACATGGAAAAAAAACAACTCATATTCACACAAAAAAACTATATATGAATATTCATAGCAGCTCTATTTGTGATAGCCAAATACTAGATTCAGCCCAGATGTCTTTCAATGGGAATTGTTACACAAACTGTTAAACAAAAATATGGAACCTCATGTTAGACAAATTGTTAAACAAAAATATGGTACCTCCATGCCAGCAATAAAAGAAATGATGTATCAATATGTACAGGTCCTTGGATAACATTCTGGAGAATTATGCTGATTGCAAAAAGCCAATCCCAAATGGTTACATAGTGTATAATTCCATTTATATAACCTTTTTGAAATGACAAAATTTTGGAAATGGTTGCCAGAGGTTATGGTCAGTTATGACACTGTATTAGTTTTACAAAATGATGCAATGGATGGAAACTCAGTAAAGCGCACATAGGCTCTCACTGTTGTTGCTTTCAACTGCATGTGAATCTACAATTATCTCAATAAACGTTTCAGTTAAAAATGTAAAATATGGTTCTCTAAACCACTGATTTTATTTTCCACATTCAACTTTATTTTGTTCAGTTTCCAATTCAATTTTTACTTCTGGATAGATTCTTTACTAAAAACCTTCTCTTATTTTACACTTCATGCCATCTTAATGTCTTTTCATTTTTGTTGCCACTCTTTCATAGTCAGTTACTACCTGCAGCTAAAAAAGGATGTCAGTTTTTTCAGATACTTCTGTTCCTTTAGTCAGTCATTATCAGGGATCCCCTTTTCTACGAGTTTTAAGAATACTGTCTCTTTTCTTGTGTATTACAGTATTTTGTTTTCATAGATACCAGGTTGACCTTTTTTTTTAACTGCTTAATCACCTGCAAATGTTGGGTGGTCAAGTCAATCTGCTATTTACTAATATAAGACCCTTGTCCAAATGTAGATCTTCTAACCATTGTAATGTTGCAATGTTAGATTGAGATGTGATCTTCATTCCCTCTTGCTGCAAATCTGGATCCCTACTATATTTTAGGTATTGAGAAGGATTTTCTAATTCTCCCTACCCCCAGCCCTTTAATTGTAACATCACAATAAGACAGCAACCAAATCCTATTTGCCTGTGTGCATAGATCATGTATTTCTTTTAATTAAAGGAGGCAGGTAGTACAGGAATGTAAAATGATCTTTCTCATTACTCTCGGGCCATCACAGAATTGGTGGGTCATAAGTGAACAAGATTTTATCCTCCATTCTAGACCCACTAAACTGTTGCAAATAGAATTTTGATCTAAACAAAACTTTCAGATTCTAAAAATAAATTGACAGCCAGTAAAAATTTTTTTGACAAAATATGAGTACTATTTTCAATGTTTTTTAAGTATTTTAATCAAAAGTTGGCAGAAAACTCATCAGAAACAGGTAGTTTTATCATTTTAACTAGAAACTGTCATTAGTTTTATCTGTAAAAAATAAATTTGCATTAATAGTGAAATCAACTTTTGTCTAAAACAAAGATTCAACTTAGGAAGAGAAAATCAGATATATAATTTTAAAATATTTTTATTGAGAAATCTTCACACGCATACAGTCCATGCGCAGTGTACAATCAGTGGCTCACCACATCATCACATACTTGTGTATTCATCACCATGATCATTTTCAGAACATTTGCATCACTCCAGAAAAAGAAAGAAAAAGAAAAAAGTCAAAGTATTTCAATCTACCCTTTTTTTTTTTTTACCCATTATCCTTCCCTGTTATTTATTTTTCTTCAATGTTTTACTCATCTGCCCATATCCTGGATAAATGAGTATCAGAAACAAGAGTTTCACACCATATGATCATATTGTAAAAGCTATATAGTTATATAGTCTTCTTCAAGAATCAAGGCTACTGAATACAGCACAATAGTTTCAGGTACTTCCCTCTAGCCACTTCAATGCACCATAAACAAAAATGGGATATCTATAAGAATAACCTCCAGGTTAACCTCTTGACTCTGTTTGAAATCTCTCAGTCACTGAAACTTTGTTTTGCCTCATTTCTCTTTCCCCTTTTGGTCAAGAGGGCTTTCTCAATTCCATGTTGCCAGGTCCCATCTCATCCTGGAAGCCCCATCCATATTGCCTGGGAGTCATGTTCTGTGTAGGGGGGCAGGGCAGTGAGTTCACCTACCAAGTTGCTTAGAGAGGGAGGCTATATCCGAACAGCAAAAGAAGTTCTCTGGGGGGGGGGGGGGACTCTTAAACATAATTATAAGTAGGATTAGCTTCTTCTCTGCAGGAATAAATTTCATAGGGTTGAACCCCAAGGTCAAGGGCTCAGTCTGTTGATTTGGTTGTCCCCACTGCTTGCAAGGATATTAGGAATTCTCCAGAAGGGGAAATTTAATATTTCCTCCTTTCCCCCTTCAGAGTTGTCAGTGTATTTTGGAACACTTTGGCTCAGTGAATAAATATTTATGATAGTTATGTCTTCTTGTTGAATTATTCCTTTTATTAATACATAATATCTTTCTTTGTCTCTTTTAACTGTTTTTACATTTGAAGTCTAATTTGTTAGAGATTACTGTAGCTACCCTCACTCTTTTCTGATTGTGGTTTGCATGAAATATTCTTTTCCAACATTTCACTTTTAACCTATTTTTGCCTTGGTTTTAAAGTGAGTCTTCTGTAGACTGCATACACATAGGTCCTGTTTTTAATCCATTCCACCAGTCTATGTCTTTTGATTTGGGAGTTTAATCCATTAACATTTAATGTCATTAATGTAAAGACAGTATTTTCTTCTACCATTTTGTCTTTAGGATTCTATATCTATTTTTTTTCTCTTTTTACCTTTATTGATAGTGTTCATTTCTACACTCTTCTCCAGACCTCTCTCTCCTATATGCCTGTAATGCTCCCTTTAGTATTTCTTGTAAAGCTGGTCTCTTGTTCACAAATTCTCTCAGTGATGGTTTGTCTGAAAATATTTTAATCTCTCCTTTATTTTTTTTCCTTCTTGTGTCTTTTTAATTTGTGTCACCCTCATTTTTGAAAGACAGTTTTGCTGGATGTATAATTCTTGGTTGGCAGTTTTTCTCTTTCAGAATCTTAAATATATCATATGACTGCTTTCTTGTCTCCTTGGTTTCTGCTGAGAAATCCATACATAGTCTTATCAAGCTTCCTTTGTATGAGATGAATTGCTTTTCTCTTGCTGCTTTCAAGATTCCCTCTTTGTCTTTGACATTTGACAGTCTGATTGGTAAGTGTTAGAGTAAGTCTATTTAGATCCATTCAGTTTGGTTTATGCTGCACTTCTTGGATCTGTAATTTTATGTCTTTCATAAGAGCTGGGAAATTTTTACTGATTAGTTTCTCTATTATTTCTGCTTCTTTCCCCTCCCCCTCTTTTTTTGCTGGGATACCAGTGACATGCACATTTGTGCACTTCTTTTGCCATTCATTCCCTGAGACTTTACTCACATTTATCCATTCTTTTCCTTATATTTTCTTTTGTGCATCAGATTTCAGCTGTCCTGGTCTCTAGTTCACTAATCCTTTCCTTTGCCTAGTCAAATCTATTGTTGTAGGTCTACATTGTTTTTTTCACCTCTTCTGTTGCGCCTTTCATTTCCATTAGTTCTGTGATTTTGTTTTTTCAAACTTTCCAAGTCTTTGTGTTCACCCAATATCTTCTTTATATTCTCCCTTGACTCATTGATTTGATTTTTGATTGGATTTTGCACTTCTGCTTGAACATCCTGAATTAATTGTTTCAATTTCTATGTTTCATTTGAACTATTGGCTTGTTCCTTTGACTGGGCCATATCTTCTACTTCCCTAGTATAACCTATTATTTTTTGCTGGCATCTAGGCATTTGATTTCCTTAATTAGCTTATTCTGGAGGTTGTTTTCACTCTTTTATCTAGAGTTTTCTTGTTGGATGGCTTTGTTCTCTATCTGTTTTTTGGAATTCAGTTCAACTTGTTCTAGACTTCTAGTATACCTTCTGTTCAACTGATCAGTAGTTTTGAGTTCCTGTTTTTCCCTTTCTTGCCCTGCCTGTATGGAGGATTTTTTTTTTTGAGGAGGAGGATTTCCTCAGATATTATCAACCCCATTCAGAATTTTCCCAGACCAGCAGGCCCACATCTGAAGAGGAGAGAGTAGCCAGTATCATGAGATGCAGCAGGTTGTATGGTTTTCCTATGAAGCCTCTAGACTCTTTCTTTTCCTGCCCTACCCTGCATGTGGCATTTGTCTGCCTGCAGCTTCTCACCAGTGTAAAATAATGTGGTACCTTTAATTTCAGCAGCTTTTCCCTGCCAGGAGTGTGGCTGAGAATGAGGCTGAGGTAGTAGGAGGGCTTCTAGTCCTTCTGTTTTCCAGCCCCTGGGGCCTGAATTCCCTGAAGGAGGGCCTCCACTTGAACTGGGCCCTGCCCCCCTTCTCTTGGGGAAAATACACCTTTTATGGACTTGTTCAGATCCATCTATTTACTTCCTCTCTAAGACAGGCCTTAATTATGCCCTTTCCTGGGGCAGTGCTGGAGCCTGAAGAGTGCCTGCAGTTCTATCTAATGAGCTGTTAAGACATTGGAAAAAAATTTAAAAAGCTTTTTCAGAACTGGACCCCAGCTTCCTGGGTTTTCCAAACAAGAGCTGGAGTTGCTACATGGCTCTATGTGTTTCTAGGCTCTATGTATCCCCTTTTTTGGGGACCAGCCCTGTACCAGAATTTTGTGCTAACTCAAAAAGCCCCTGTTTTTTTTTTTTTTCCCTTCTTTTTTTCCATCAGCCCTGTCCCCACTCTGTCAAGGCAGAAACTCCTAGTTCCTTTCGTGCTTTTTCCAAGTTTATCTGTGCTCAGGGCTATTTCACAAGTCAGAATTTGTTAATTAATTTGTCATTTGGAGCTTGGTTTAACTAAGTCCTTGCTACCTACTAGCAAAGTCTGTTTCCTTTCCCCTTGGGGAACCAGCCTGCTGTGCCCATGGTGGAAGAGTGTCTGTCTGCAGGGCTTAGGAGACTTGCAGTTCTGTGCGAGATCTCAGCCATTGCACGTGGTCCAGACTGGTGTATGCTATGTGACCAGTCACTGATGTGCCCGCAGCAGTTGTTCTGTTATAGTTCCTGGCTATTTGCTGCTGCTCTGGAGGACAGACTAAATTCCACACATCACTATGCCCCAGATACATAATTTTAATGCTAATGATAAATACCAATTTTAATTTCTAGAACTTAGTCTTTTTGTTTCTTTGATATATTTTGAAATTTAATATTTTAGTTACACAATAACTGCAATGTAAAGAGCAATGTAAAAGAAATGTTCTCTAGTTTGAAACTTGTTTGAAGGAGTATATCTTAAAATAAATTAAGAAATAACTTTTGTTATTACTTTGTAGCTTTATAGTAGTAAACTGCAGTGAATGTTGTTGCATTTATTTCTACTTTTAGGGATTTATTGGTGTTTTCTTTACGGCTTGATATATGAGCAGTCGTTTTAAATGTTCCTTTGGCTCTTGAAAAGAATGAGCAGTGCTTATATAGGATTTAGAATTTGAAATACAGTTACACATAAAATAAACCCTGTTAATATATATTACTCAGCTCCATTTTTGTACACTTGTCCTGTCAAAGACCATGTTAAAAAATTTCAGTTAAATTAGGATTTACAGTAGTGTTTAATAAAGTCGGTAATTAATTCATTTCAATTCATTAATGTTTCTGACTATCATGCCTTATACTTCTAAGTGTGTGTATGTATGTCTGTGTTTTGAGTATTTAGATAATTGATTAAATGCTTAAAGATTTACTCCCATATCTATTTTTGAATTTTTGTGGGTTTTACACTGTGGTTTGTTTTTAATATATATCAATTATATATGTATATATATTGATTCTGTTATCAGTTATTTTTGTATGTTTAATTTTTCAGTCTGAAAGTTTATATTAAAGATTTTTACAACTGTATAATATTTATTCATATATGTCTATGTATGTATTTTGTATATTTAGACATTAGTTTAGTGAGTGCTTGAAATTTCAATGCAGTTTTACATTTTTTATGGACTGTATGGTTGGTTCAAAACAAAGAGTGTCTTTGTCTACTTAAAAACATAAGGCAAAGTTCTTGCCTGCCACGCTGGAGACCCAGGTTCAATTTCCAGTGCTCGACCATGCAATAACATAACAAAACAAAAATACATTGAAATCCATTTTCATATTCTTTTTGGAATACCTGCTTTGTTTTGATTACATATTTTTTTCATATTTGCCCCTCTTTTTCCTTTATGTCTTTCTAGATTGCTTTGCTTTATCCATGTATCTTGTTAATAAAGTAGTTTGTTATTTATGTGTACGTGTGTTTACATGCATATGTAAATATACGTGCATATGTTTTTAAATATTTCTTAGGTCTAATTTATATAGAGATATGATTTTAGTCTATGAATCATATGACATATAGGCATTTTGTACTTATTTATTTAAGATCTAAGAATCACTATTTTTAAATTTTTTTAAAACATAGCAATATACAAACATGAACATTCTTACCATATGATCATTCCATTCTGGTAATATAATCAATAACCACAATATCATCACATAGTTGTATACTCATCAACATAATAATTTCTTAGATCATTTGTATCAATTCAGAAAAAGAAATAAAAAGAAAAAAGAAAAAAAACTCATACATACCATACCCTTTACCCCTCCCTCTCATTGATTGCTAGCATTTCCATCTACCCAGTATATTTTAGTCTTTGTTTCCCCTATTTTTTCTATACCCCTTATCACTCCCTTTCATTGATCACTAGCATTTCAGTCTACTAAATTTATTTTAACATTTGTTCCCCCTATTATTTATTTATTTTTAATGCATATGTTTTACTCATCTGTCCATACCATAGATAAAAGGAGCATCAGACACAAGGTTTTCACAATCACACAAGCCACATTGCAAAAGCTGTATCATTACACAATCATCTTAAAGAAACATGGCTACTGGAACACAGGTCTACATTTTCAGGCACTTCCTTCCAGCCTCTCCAATACACTTTAGCTAAAAAGGTGATACCTATATAATGTATAAGAAAATAACCTCCAGGAAACCCTCTCAACTCTGTTTGAAATCTCTCAGTCATTGACACTTTATTTTGTCTCATTTCTCTCTTCCCCGTTTTGATCTAGAAGATTTTCTCAATCCCTTGATGTTGAGTCCCAGCTCATTCTAGGATTTCTGTCCCAAATTGCCAGGAAGATTTACATCCCTGGGATTCATGTCCCATGTAGAGAGGAGGAGGGCAGTGAGTTTGCTTGTTATGTTGGTTGAGAGAGAGAGACCACATCTGAGCAACAAAAGAGGTTCTCTGGGGGTGATTCTTAAGACTAATTTTAAGCAGGCTTAGCCTATCCTTTGCAGGGATAAGTTTCATGTGAACAAACCCCAAGATCTAGGGCTTGGTTTATTGCATCAGTTGTCCCCACTGCTTGTGAGAATATCAGGAATTCTTCACATGGGGAAATTGAATTTTCCCTCTTTCTTGTCATTCCTCCATGGGAACTTTGCAAATACTTTTTTATTCACTGTTTAAATCACTCTGGGATCTATTGGGGCATCACTTTGGACAAACCTACAATATCTCATACCCTACTCAAGGTTCCATGTATTTACGGTGTTCAATTAAACTGTTCACATAAGTTATATTAGGAAATGCACTAGCCAAATTATAAATTTTGTACCAAATAAACAACTTTGGCTTTAGCTTTACACATAAGTTAAAGTTTTAAAATATGAATTTCCATCTATTTTCAACACCCTGCAGTATTGACATTCCTTTATTCTTCCTCATGCAAAAACATTTTTCAATTTGTACATTTAGTCACCATCATTGTACACTCTAAGCATTCCTAGATTATACCATCTCAGTTTTATCATCTATCTTTCCTTTTGATTTCATTTTTGCCCCCAGCCCTCCTCCCTCTATCATTCTCACATTCAACTTCATTCAGTATACTAACAATATTGTATTACAGTTAGGTAGTATTGTGCTATCCATTTCTGAATTTTTACATGCAGTCTTGTTGCACCATCTATATCCCTTCAGCTCCAATTACCCAATATCTACCCTATTTCTATCTCCTGATGGTCTCTGTCCTTAACTGGAATTCTCCAAGTTCATTCACTAATGTTAGTTCATATCAGAGAGATCATACAGCATTTGTCCTTTTGTTTCTGGTTAATCTCACTCAGCATAATGTCCTCAAGGTCCATCCATGTTGTTACATACTTCATAACTTTATTCTGTCTTACAGCTGCATAATATTCCATTGTATGTATATACCACAGCTTATTTAGCCACTCATCTGTTGATGGACATTTGGGCTGTTTCCATCTCTTGGCCATTGTAATTAATGCTGCTATAAACATTAGTGTGCAAATGTCCGTTTCTGTCCTTGCCCTCATGTCCTTTGAGTAGATACCGAGTAATGGTATTGCCAGATCATATGGCAATTCTATACTTAGTTAGCTTCCTGAGGAAACACCAAACTGCCTTCCACAGCGATTGTACCAATTTACATTCCCACCAACAGTGGAAAAGTGTGCCTCTTTCTCCACATCCTCTCCAGCACTTGTTATTTTCTGTTTTATTGATAATGGCCATTCTGGTGGGTGTGAAATGATATCTCATTGTGGTTTTGATTAGCATTTCCCTAATGGCCAAGGAAGTTGAACATCTTTTCACATGCCTTTTGACCATTTGTATTTTGTCTTCTGCGAGGTCTGCTCAGGTCTTTTGCCCATTTTGTAATTGGGTTATTTGTCTTCTTGTTATTGAGTTGAACAATCTCTTTATATATTCTGGATACTAGATCTTTATTTGAGAAATCATTTCCAAATATTGTCTACCATTGTGTAGGCTGTTTTTTTACTTTCTTGACAAAATTCTTTGATCACAAAAGTGTTTAATTTTGAGGAGTTCCCATTTCTTTCTTCAATGCTCGTGCTTTAGGTGTAAGATCTAGGAAACCACCTCATATTATAAGATTTATAAGATATTTCTCTACATTTTCTAAGAATCACTTTTAAAATTTTTATTGTATTGAGGTCTAACTTACATACCATGAAACACAGATCTCAAATTTATAGTTTGTTGAATCTGATGTGCAGCCAATGCACCAGTTAAACTGAGAACATTTTCATTTTCATTATAGAAAGTTCCCCTTCATGCCTTTTACCAGTTAACCCACCTCTCAGATCAACTGCTCTTATGATTTGTACAGATCATTTTTGGTGTTACAGAATGTTATATAAATGTAACCTGCCTCAAGTACCCATTTGTAGCCTGGCATTATTTTTTTATTTAATAATTATTTAATAGTCTATTTTTTGCTTGTATCAGCAATTCATTCTATTCATTGTTGAGAAGGACTGCATTTTATAAATACATCATAATTTTTATATCTACTCTGCTGTTATGGACGTTTAGGTTTTCTCCCCACTTTTCAGCAATTATAACTAAGGGATTGCTGTGATTATTCCTGGACAAGTCTTTTGTGGATATATGCACTCATTTCTCTTGGGTGTATTGTTCAGAGTGCAATTTCTGGGTCATGGAGTGTATATCTATCTATCTATCTATCTATCTATCTATCTATCTATCTATCTATCTATATATAGATATAGTGAATTAAAATAATATAGGGGCTTTTTCACATCATCATGTTGTCTCAGCATCCTCTAGGTCAATCATAACATAAGGGGCTTTTCATTGCCCTGCAGCCTCAGCATCTCAGACCCTTCCTTTAGGTCCCTTAGTGTCCACCCCTGACCCCTGATTCTACTAGATAAAGAGATTCTCCCTCTTCTCGCATCCTATCTGGATTTGCAACCCCATAGAAGTCAAATACAAATTCCCCAATCCCCACTCTTGTTTGACCAACTGTTAGAGCCCTGCCCTGTAACACTATAAAGCTACAGTCCCCAGGTCCACTAAACCACTGCTCTCCACCTGCTGGGATGAGCCTGTGCTCCTGCCATGTTTCCCTGCATGGTCCTGCTAGGTGTACCACTCCTCTCTGCTGTAGGACTTGCTAGTGCTAATGCACTTTTCTTTCAGTCATCTCTATTGTCAGTCACCCTTGCTCCACCTGACTACATAAGAATTTTTCAAAACCACACATATTTAACTTTCATGAAACTGCCCCATAGTTTTTCGAAGTGGTTATACCATTTCACTGTCACCTCCCAGGTATGAGAGCTCCTGCTCTCTGGAAGTGAGGTTTTTGTATTTCTGGGAGTCCCCAACACTATTTTCATAATAACACAAAGATGTTGCCCTTTCCACCATGTTGGTATTTGCATGGCTGGAACAAAAATAAATGGTGGGTAAAAGGACATCTGCTGTGTCTTAGCAACATCAAACTAGTGGCACCAAATTGTGCTCAATAGTCATTGTTTTATTCACTGCCAAGCACTTATTGTAAAAAATAAAAAGTCAGTAACACTGAAGAATTTCCTTGAAGAAACACTAAAAAAAAAACAACAAAAAAAATCCCAAAAACCAAAAACCAAAACACCCAACTAATTTTCCTAAATTGTGGCCCTTGAGTACACATTTTTCTTTTTAACATTCTCTGTTACAAAATGGGAAGCATACATAAATCACTTCTGCTGCCTTCATTCCGGTCATGCAAGGGTTATGTTAATGAGAAGCATGACAATCTTGCCAATGAATCCTTTTTTTCTTTGGTGCATGGTCCGGGAATTGAGCCCAGGTCTCCTACAAGAAGGCGAGCATTCTACCACTGAACCACCCATGCACCACTTAAATACATTTTTAGTTTGGAAAATACTGTTAGTTTTCAAAAACAGATGTATTTTAACATCGAATGGGTTCATTATTGCAATTTTGAAAGAATTGATAACTAAATATTTCAAAAATTTCTCAGATTTTGTTTCTAATGTGATAAATACTTAGTGATATAAACCATATGAAGGAAAGCTCTTTGGAGCTTTCAATAATTTTTTACTTTTTTTGCATCCCTGGGTGGGCGTGAACCTCAATAATTTTTAAGTGTAAAGTAATTCTGAGACTTAAAAGGTTGGAGAACCACTGCTTCTCATGCTTGACAAATCTGTTGCCAGTCTGTTAAATTTGCTATTCTCCTGTCTGAGGAAGAGTATCTCATCATGTTTTTTAATTTGCCTTACCTTCGTGGCATGTAATGTTGAGTACCCGATTGGTTTAATACTATGATTTTTCAAAAAATGAATCTGTTTTCTAATTTCAATTGCAATATCTTCTTTGACCTAAGGGGCATTTAGAAGTGTGTTGCTTTATTTCCAAATGTGCGTGTGTATGTGCATGTGTTGGGGGGTGTAATAACAAATACACAATTCAAAACTTCTCATTTTCATGACTTTCAAACATACGATTCAATAATATTAATCATATTCACAATATTGTACCACCATCATCAGTATCCATTTCCCCAACTTTTTCATCACCTTAAAGAGAAACTCTGCACTCTCTTTAATTTATGTTGTGATCACAGAAACTACTTTCTATAATTTCATCCTTTGAAATTTATCGAGACCTCTTTCATGTTCACAATTATGTTCTATCTAGGTAAATGTTTCAAATTTGCTTGAAAAGAATGTGTATTCTGAAGTGGGCTTATTAATAGTCCCATCTTTTCTTCCTTCAATTCTTCTTCCCACACTAAGGAGGATAGATTTCTGTTAATGATCTGCCCTTTCTTAAAAATTGTCAATTGCTGCCCAATGCCAAAATCTGTAAAGATCTTTGCCTACTTTTCTAACTTTGTCTCCAGTTTTATATTGTCTGTTTGAGCCTGTGCTTGAATGCATGATCACATTCATGCTACTTTATCTTTCCAACCACCCCCTGTACTTTTGAGAATCCTTTCTCCCTATACACCTTGTAAATTCTCATGTCCAAGACCGTTGATGTTACTTTCTATGACTTATATAGGTATCAAATAGTTTGAATTGGTTCACAAAATTGTTTAAATTATCTATACCCCTCCTGATTACTTTTTTTTCATTTTATTAATAACAGATAGTGTATAACCTCCGTATATATCTATAGTGGTTCAAGCTGTATGTATCAGAAAAACATGTTCTTAAATTTAATCCATTTCCATGGGTATGAACCTTTTGTAAGTAGGAAATTTCATTAAGGTTATTTAAGTTAAGAAGATGTGGCCCACCTCAATCAGGACAGGCCTTAATCCTATTACTGCAGTCCTTTATAAACAAAACAAAATTCAGGCTGATATAGAGAAAGTTACAGGAAGCAAGAAGTTATATCAGTGGAACCCAGAAAAGAGGGAAGAGACTAAGAGACACTACCATGTGCCTTGTGATGTGACTGGGGAGCCAAGGATTACCAGTAGTAGCCAGTCTTAGAACGCCCGGCTTTGGGAAGAAAGCATCTGCTCCGTGACCCCATGATTTGGGCCTTGAGCTTCAAAACCATAAACTGATAAATTCCTATTGTTTAAGCCAACCCATTGCATGGCATCTGCTTGAGCAGCCTGGAAAGCTAAAATCACTGTGGAATTATATGTTTTTCCCTTTAGATCTGTCTGTTTTTGCTTAATGAACTTGAATTTCTATTCTGAATTGCATACACATTTAGACTTTTTATGTCATCTAGATGAATTGACTCTTTTATTATTATGAAAAGATTCTCTCTATATCTCACAAAACTGCTTGACCTAAAGTCTACTTTGTCTGTTAATAAACTATAACAATTTTCTTTGTGTTTTCACAGTATATATATTTTATCCTTTTACATTTAACCTTTTTATGTCTCTGTGAAATTGCATAGCTTGTAAATAGCTTATAGTTGTTTCCTGCTATTTTGAAAATCTCTGCCTTTTAATAAGGATTATCCATTTACTTTAAATGTAATTATCAAGAATAATGCTCTACCTTTGTCCCCTTTGTTTTTTATTTCTTTGTTCCTCAAATTGCACCTTTCTTTGAATGAATTGAATATTTTACTGATTATATTTTATTTCCTCAATTTGCCTTTTAATTATACTTCTATTTATTGGGATATAGCCTAACTTATCCTTATCACAGACTACCATTAATTCATATTATATTACTTCTTATATTATTGAACTATCTTATAAGAGTAATATTCCAGTTATTCCCCCTTCTTACTTTGTGCAAATGATGTCATATATATCATTTCTATATATGTTACAAACTTCTAGAATAGGTTTATTATAATTTTTGTTTGCATTTTAAAATAAGAAAAGAAATACTTAGTCACTTAAATTTCTGTATATACTTATTTCTGGTGATCTTCATTGCTAATATAGATATAATTTTTCCATCTGGTGTCATTTTATTTAGCAATTTATTTTTATTTATTTTATAGCAGTTCTGCTAGTGAAAAGAATCTCAGCCTTTATTTGCCTTATAATATATTCATTCTCCTTCTCTTGAGGATTATTTTTGCTGCATGTAGAATTCTAGGTTGACTTTTTTTTTTCTGTCTGCACTTAAAAGATGTTATTCTACTCTGTTTTGGATTTCTTTGCTTCTGATGATAAGTCAATCATGATTCATATCCCTGTTCCCATATGTGTAATGTTTCTTTTATAGCTGGCTGCTTTTAGAATCTTCTCTTTATCTTTGGTCAGCATTTTCACTTTGTTCCTGTCATATGGTTTTCTTTGCATTTCTCCTATTTGGGATTTGCTGAGCTTGTTGAATCTGTACATTTAGGTCTTTAAGCAAATTGGGAAAATGTTTTGCCATTATGTCTTCAAACATTTTTTGGAAGGGCTGCCTTATTTCTTCTCTTTCCTTTGGGACTCCAATTACTATGTATTGGATTGTTTGCTATTACCCCAAATGTCACAGAGGTTCTGTTGATTTTCTTTCTGTCTTCATTTTCTAGGCTTAATTTACAATGACCTGAATTTCAAGTTTACTCATTTTTTCTGCTGATCTGACTAATTTTCTAAGTCCACACAATAATTTCTCTTCAAATATAATATACATATTTTTAATTCTAGTATTTTCATTTTTTGGTACTGCCATTTCTATACAGTTGTTTCTCATAATTTTACCCACTCTAAATTCTCCTCATAAATTTCTAAAATGTATTTATAATAATTGCCAAATTCTAAATCTGGGACATATGCTGATCTGATTCTGTTGACCGCTTTTTTCTGTGGAGTATAGGTCATATTTTCTTGATTCATTGTATGTACAGTAACTTTTGACAGCATACTTGATGTTATGGATGATTGTACTGTCTCTGGATTGCATGTGCTTCTAAAGAATAAAGAGTTTTATTTTTACAGGCAAATAAACAACAGGTAGATCACTTTGATTCCAAACAGACTTGGTTTCAGGCATAGAAATTCTGGGTATATTTAGTTTTGCTATTAATTGTAAGGTATATAATTTTTAGTCTCTCGCTCCTTTGTTTCTGATGATAAGTCACCCACGACTCTTATCCCTCTTTCCGTATATGTAATATAAGCCATAGCTGTGCTGTGGGTTTAAGGGAAATTGCATGGTATTTACCATGTATGCTAACCTGGCAGGAGCCCATCTGTCAACTCTTTCCTTAGAACCATGCAACTGAAATCTCTGCCTACAAACTTTGGCTTTCTTCTATATTTCTCTCTCTGCATTCATATTGTTTTAATATTGTTTGAGGATATGAGAGGAGTTGCATGCAGAGTCTGGTGTTTCCCCTCAGTGGCTCGTACCTTTCTAGGAGTTTCTTCCAATTTCCAACTGCCTGGCAGCCCCAAATTCTGACTTCCATCTTTTTAGCCCAGCGAAGTAGCTTTCCTTTTGAGCTCTAATCCCACTCTGCTTCAAGGAACCAGCACGTGCCTTCAAGGGAAAAACTGTTAAAAGGTAGCATCCTTTCTCTCATGAATGTGTCTTCTACAGTTTCTGCTTATTTTTATTTGCTTATGAATAGCTTTGAGCAGTTTATTTTACTATTTTGTCCTTAAATTACAATGGTTGTCACAGGATTAGCCCAACACAATCTTTTCTGCCATTTGCACATTTGGAGCCTCCCATCTGATCAGAGTAATTTTCTTTAAAAAAGAATATTTATCCCATCACCAATTAAGTAATAGAAATGTTTGATCTTGTTTATGTCATCTTATTTCATGCTTTCTGTTTCCTATCGTCGCTATGTTAAAATTCAGTTTGTTATCCTTTAAAATAATTTGCTAGACAATGATAACAAAAATGCTCCTGCAAACTTAGGAAAAGATAGGTTGCTTGGTAGCCAAGATAACAAGTAGCATCAGAACCAGTTTCATACCTGTCCGATTGATCAATGACTTTGCAAGCTAACTTAATCATGACAGCCCCCTACTACCAAAAATCAGCCAATCAGGAACAGACCCATTCTAATATACAAGCCTCTGAGTGACAACCAATCAGAAGCAATCTCACCTGAGCAACCATGCTTCAACAGATGATGTCAACCCACTTATGCTTCTGAAAATCCACCAATCCCTTAACAGTGTTTTTCCCAACAATCCTATATAGATCAGACATCTGCTCTGCTTGGAAAGACTATGATTGACCAATACTCTTCCTTTCTATAGTAAGCAATAAATTCAGATTTGTCTTTTTATTTCAGATATTGAGTGGTGAACTTATTATCCTTTGACAGTACAAAACCCATTTTTAATTCTACTAATGGTTTCCTGCAATTATATATTTCGATCAATGTCAGAGTCAAGAGCAACATATTGATTTTTCCTAAAGGGAGATGAGGAAAAAAGCACACATTCTATTATTCCCACTTACAGTGCCCATCCCCCATTGCCAGACTTTCCCTCCCTCCCATCACAGTGACACTGAATTACTTCTAATTACTCTAGAAAAAATCCCACCACAGTGACATTGAATTACCTTTTTTAGTATTGTTTTGGTATGAACTATTTTATATATCGATTTGATTATATTACTACATTCTAATTTTATACGTTTTTCTTATTTCATTTAACAAAAGATATATTTTGTATCCATAATTGAGTCATTTATATTCTAATTTTTATTTGAGCTGTTGTAATGCTCCTCTTCAATCTTTTCTCCTTTATTTCACCACTACTTCCTAGTTTATGTTTTTAATTTTGATTCAGTTTTTGATTCTTTGAAATTTGCTTTTGGGTAATTTTTTTCAGTTTTGCTTCCTGAAATTTCATATATCCAGTATACTATTTTGCCTTCAGACTTAATGATAACAAGTTTGAGTATAGTATTCATCAATAACAATCTTTCACTCTTGAAACTCTGTAGACATTGTGTCTTGTTTTGTTTTGTTTTGTGTTTTTTTTGTTTGTTTGTTTGTTTTTGTGTGGGCAAGCACTAGGAATTGAACCTAGGTCTCTGGCATGGCAGGTGGGAATTTTGCCACCGAGCCACCATTGTACCGCCCTTCTTGTCTCTTGTTTTTTAGCATGACTGTTGCAGAGGTGTGAGACCATAACTGACCATGCTTTTTCTTCTTCTTCTTTGTTTGTGAATAAGCTTTAAATTTCTTTTTCTTACGAGATGCCACTAGGACACTATCTTAGTTCTTAAAATGAATGATTTTATAAATGCTATTTCTGATTTCCATCTCTATTCTTTCATTTTGCCTTGTGTACACTGAGTCCTCTTAATCTGGAAAGTCAATTCTTTTTTTCCTTTCACAGCATTGTTTCATCTATTCTATCTTTGAATAGTCATTTCTTTTCCATTTAATTTATTCTCCTTCTAATTAAATCCAAACTATATATCATGGAATAGAAAACCTTTTACCACTTTGTTGTTTATTTGCTATCTTTTAAAGTTAACTTTCACTAAATCTTTACCTCCTATCTAATACTTTAGACCCTTAGAACTTCTATTTAAATCCTTATTTAATATACATCATCATATGTCTTATCTTATGTAATGCCTTTCTACAATTCCTAGATAGAATTGTTCACTTTTTTGATTATGCTATTAATACTCACATATATTTTATCTGAGCCCCTATACAATTTATTGCACTCATATGTTTTTCTATAAAAATACAAAATTTTAGAGGTTAGTAATCTATTTCATTTGTCCTAGTGTCTCCTGCATTTATGCTTGTCATAGAGGAAGTGCTGTTTAATACATGTTTGTAGAATGAATTAATGGTGGCATGCAATTGTCATCCATGGGAAGAAAACTGAATGGGAAATCAGAAAGCTAGGATCTGACCAAGCTGGAAAACTTACTGATTGTTTAACTGTATCTTTTGTCCTCACTTGTACTATGATGGAATTGGATTAAGTAATCAATATGATCTAGTCCAGGTCTGAAGTGACATGGCTCTTTAAATTCATTTCTCCACCATTATTTCTTCTAGATAATAATGCAGGTATGTACAGAAATGGCAACACAAATTTAATTCTATCAGGGAAATAAAACTCCAATTAAGTAGTTTCTACTATATGTAAGACATAATTAATCTCATTTATTCCCCATAAAACCCAAACATGTAGATACCATGATTATCCTCATTTAACAGATAAACAAGCTGAAGCATGTAGAGGTTAAGTAATTTTTTTCCAGTTCATTCACTGGCAATGATGGAACCAATCTTTGGAACTAGGTAAACTGGCTCTTCAGTTCTCAGCTCTTAAACAGCATGCTATGCTGCCTGTTATTGTTCTGGGCAGGTATAGTTCCATTTAGATGTAAATCATTTTTTTAAATGCTCATAGTAGGTGCTCAACCAATATTTGCTGAATTAATGCATATATCTGCATGATTTACCAACCCAGGTGTTGATACAGCAAGCACAGCATGGCTGCAAGCACTCTGTAAATGCAGCAGAGCATATCTAATTGAATTCTTGTACTTCCCCATATTTACACATAGCGAACACTAAAATAAAATGTAACTGAGATCTTTGTAAATCACTAAAGCAAAATTTAAGAAGAAAAGATTAATAAAACTAAAATATTTTCCAAGTTAAGTTTCAGCTCAATAGTACAATAAATAAGAGCATTATTTATAAAATACAGCTGCAATAATGCTTCCTGTAGACTAGCATGGAGGATGTATATCAGCAATAAAATTGTAAATATACTAGGCAGGTGTAATACCCTAACTTTGTTCAATAATATCAGGATGCAGTGGTATTCAAATTTGAACAGATATTCAGATTTTAGAGTAGTAATTACTGTATAGATTTTCTAATTAGGAAAAGTAGAATGTCTAAAAATAAATTCCTGTAAAGGTGGATAAAACTTTAAAAAATCTTGATACATATAGTTATAGGTTGCAAAAATACTATATATTCACAATATGAATATAAAACTGGAAAATACTGATGAGCAAAAGAACCAAAACCTGTAATTGCAACGCTCAAAAATAAACACTGGCAACATTTGAGTGTATCCTCTTTGTTTCTTGTGTATGTGTGTGTGTATAAGCATATGAGAGAGGGAGAAAGAAGGATAGGAAGGGGAGAGGGAGAGAGAATGAGCATGAGGGAGAAAGAGAAAGAGACTTTGATTATGTTACAATGTGTTGTATTGTAATGTTGATGAGGGTATCTCAGCAATGACAGTAATAGTAATAATCTAAATGTATTGTCTCGTCCCCCCCCACACTTAAAGCACACTCCACACTCTGCAGTCTTCACAGTATATATGGAATTCTTAGCATTTGCTTTGATACTTGTACTGTTCCAGCTTCCCATTTTAAAGTATTTTCTGTTTAAAGCAACTTGGCGCTGCTGCCACTGCTAATACAGCCCAATGGGAGTATATCCATGCCTATGCCTGGATATACTTCTCCCTGATGTTGGGTTCCATGCAGAATTAGGAAGACAACCCTCGATGCTAATTTGTTGCCTATGTTACACCTGAGGCTGACAATCTGGACTCTACTCCCTCCTGTTATTCACAAAGCCATTTATGAAGACAGTTCCTTAGTTCTGCCTCTGAATGTCATGTTTATAGAGACATCAAAACTAACAAACAGATGCAAGCAAACAACAACAAAACCCAAAACATACATGGGCTGAGATGACAGACCAGGTGCTAATAAATCTGGTTTGTTTTATGACTTTCTTGTCTGTTTGAAACCACATATAAGATTCTACCAGTTGAAATAGTATCAGCCAATGTTTTTTACAGACAAAAATTAGCCATTTATATTTCAACCTAATTACACTCCGTTCATCCTCTTTCAGTCAGATCCCAAAAAGCCCAGTTTTCCTCCACTATCCATTCTGTTCTTATTCTTTCTTTTAGTATTGGAACTCCCTTTACTTTTGGCTAGACATGGCCACACAGACAGAGGCTACTTATCCTGTGTCCCTAACAGCTAGCATCTAACATACCCATAAATACAATTAATTTCTCCTTAAGCTCTGCTGAACCACTCAAGAGAGTAAATATTTTATTTTGGACCCAGGATCAGAAGATGGGGGTTTGTTCTCTGGGTCTGTTCATTCCAAGTCAGGTAACACTGTGTATTTCACTAAATTCTCTTGGCCTCCAGGTCTTGTCTTAAAAAGTACAGTGACCAAACCAGGTGGTATAAACATTGTCTTCATGCAATAGCTGCTTTCTGATATTTCTAGATCTAAATTTCCATGATTCTAGTAAGCATACAGGACATTTGTGTGAAGTTTTTCAAAGTCACTCATGTGTGCACACAATCACATTTTCTCCTTTGATTATATTTGGCAAGTCTTGATTTAGTACCTATTGTACGTATAGAACTATTTTATCTTCCATGCCCTCTGAAGACATATACCTCCTTTAAGGAATTCTTTAAGGACAGAAACCCTGTCCTATACTTTGCATTCCTCACGGCCTCTGCAATGACTCATTAAATACTTGCCAAATACTACTGAATTCATGGTAATAATATTAGACTCTTGTCTTCTCAATACACAACAAATGTCAACATATGAAAAGTAAGCTGTAAATTTTAAGGCATAGAGCTTTGAAGTTTTAGGCAAATACGTTATTCAGTTATAATATACTGCTTAATGGCGCTAGTTAGTGCCACCTGGCCTGAAAGGGGACAATGTGGTTTCTAAGTAATAATAATGATAATAGTAATAGTCATTGTTATTATTTTACCATGGATTTTAATAATAATTTATTTACCACTAAGGAAAGAAAAAGCTACAGCATACCATTGACTATAAGATGCATCCTTGATTCAGAGATAGATATTAAAATGTCAAAAATATGTGTCTTAGAACTGATAAATTGCTGAAGTAACAGATAATGATATTATGGCACCAGCACTATTACTATGCACTCTTACTGTGTGTCAGGTTTTATTATAAGTGCTTTATATGCATGACCTCATTTCTACCATGAGAGAGATGCTATTTTTTTTCTATTTTATGAATAAGAAAACTAAAGTTTAGAGAAAAATAGCATATTTGCCAAGGTTGCATGGCTAGCGAGTGGTAGATTCAGGAGATGAATCTGTCAGATTCTTCAGAGTGACCTCTTAGCAACTACACTACCATCTAGGACTTAGGTAGTTCTAGAGAGGGCACTTTTTATAGAAGTTGACGGACTTGGACCCTAGGTTTATTAGTTGTATTTTCATGTGTGTGGTGGGGGTGTGCAAGGGCTGGGAATCGAACCCTGGTCTCCCACATGGCAGGTGAGAATTCTACCACTGAACCCCCATGCACCCAAGTTTACTTGCATTTATATAATGCTAAACAATGGTGAATTGGATTGAAGTCCCAAGAATATCCTATTTTACTTGTTTTTTCCTACCCCATGGTTTGTCATTTTTCTGTTTTACTATATTGAATTGTTTTCTTTTATTCCTTTTAACAAGATGCCAGGAAGATGTAGTATTTAACAGTGGGATGAAGTTTAATTGTTGTAGGGATTCCCCAAACAAAATGTATTTCTGTGGATCTTATTTATTTATTTATTTATTTTTTACATGGGCAAGCACCAGGAATATTTCTGTGGTTCTTAATCAAGCAACTTGTAAAAGGATTAACATCAGGGTTGTACAGATGAAGAACAGAAGTTCTCCAACTTCACAGCCTTGGAGACATGAAATAGAATTGGTGCACTGCATCAAAATAGCAAGCAATGAGATAACTTTGCAGCTAATCAAGGACATGGTTTTTGTGTATAAATTAAAGACTTCAGGATTTTCGCTTCAGAGGGAATAGAAGAAAAAACATATGGTCAATTTTCAATTATCAGGAGCCGATTATTTAGTTTCATCTTCCTTCCTAGGGGAGAGACCCATTGCGCTTTTGTGATCTTCAGTACTCTGACAGTGAACAAATTGATAAAGGAAGAATGCATACCACCAGTCCCTTAATTTTACACTAGTGAACAGCTCTTAAAGAATTTGCATGGATGAAAATGAACAAGAATTAATGGTGAGCAGGCTACACAGGTCTCCTACTTTAAGCCCTTAGATTAGCCATTAACTTAACCAAGATGAAGTTTATTTGTGTTATGTAAAGTGGTGTGTATCTTGAAATTGTAAAGAGATAAGATAGTCATTCCCACTCACCATTATTGCAATTCATCTGACCGGTAATTCAAATGTTAGCATTGTGTAGAAACAATAAAAAATATTTTAGGGTAGTGCTTCTCAAAAATTTGTGATAAAGGACCATTTTAAAACATTTTCCCATCTACTGTGGACTGATAACTATGAGAACAATAAAATTAAATGTCCTAAGATTGTGGTGATGAATGCACAATGTGATGATACTGTGAGCCACTGTGTGCTTTGGGTAGATTGTATGGTCTGTGAATATATCTCAATAAAATCACCTCAAGAGAGAAAACAAGGACAAAGAACAATAAAATTAATTACAAGAAAAATGAAAAGAGACAAGGACACAAAATACAAGTCTCATTTATTTATCATTTGAATCAATAGGCAAACTTAATCTGTCAATTTGCTATAAACGTTTCCAAAACCTTACACCCACTTTCTGTATTCATTGCGGGACGATCGTACACGTTCCATGGATGAGCACTGCTCTATGGACTACACTTCTAGTAGCACTGGACTAGATGACCATACAATATGGCATTTAAAAGAATTACTTCATATTCTTGAAAATCTGGCCCTGCTTACGCTCTATACTGGATTTCTAACAGTTCTTTGTGGTTAACACCCTCATTCCCTGCATCAAGACTGCCAAGGCTTTCTTATGCTGTACCCCCCGCCCCGCTCTACCTCGCATGGTCCACCACCCCTGCCTGGACATTACCAGCAGATCCTTTAAATTTTAGCTTAAACTTCCTCAGGAAAGCCTTTCTTGAACTCTCAGGCTCACTTATGTCTCTTTGTTGAGGTTCTCATTACTCCCTGAGCTTTATCTTCCTAACGTTTTCTTTATTTGCAATTGCTATTTGTAATAATTTGTTGACTATAACCAATCCCAGGTGGAATTCTCCTCAAGAACAAGGAAGGTCTCTGTGAGTGAATGTTTGCAATTTATGAATTTCCAGCATGAGCAACTGCTGGCCACATAATAAGAACTCAACAAATCTTGTTGACGAATGGATTACTTCTCTGGGTTAGGTAATCTAAGAGTTGTTTACAGAAAATAATTCCCTTTAATAAAAGCTAAAATCTTTTATTGAAAGATTCCATCTCCTTATAAAGGCTTGAATACATAGGTAGGCATGTCATTTTTAGAATAGTCAATGACAAAACAAAATCTTCCTAAGGCCATTTAATGAATAACATATAATAGGCATATTTATTTTTAATATAGTCATGACAACATTTCATTGAAATACAACTTTAAAAAATCAATTGGTAAAAGATTTTATGTCATTTACATGCAAGCAGTTAAAATTTTCTTGACAGAACAATGTACTGTGAAAATGATTTTTATAGTTCACTATTTAGTATTTACCTTACACCAATGTGGTTTTAATGGTAGAATCGAGAAAGCTCAATTTTTTGGTAGTACCACTATTTACATCATTTCATCTGAACCTACACATAAATTAAAAAATGTTTTTGTAAAAGTTTTTATTTTCTTATTGAAGGTAAGGATTTCTATTCATTATTTGAAATTTATATAACCACATATACTTGCCTTGATAAGTTCAAGCTTAGGACATTAGTTTATCATTTGGTTTGTATTAATCATAAAACTCTATAATTTATACTTCTGATTCATTAATATGCTCATTTCCCAAATTTTTCTCTATACTCTTGTTAACTTTTCTATCAATCAACATTTCCATCATTTGTCAATCTATATTTATAGAAGCACGGAAAAAACTTGCTAGAAATATCCTAAGCATTGTGAATAATTCCCATTTTCTGTAGTCTAGTTTAGAGGTGGAATATTTGGTGGGTTGAATTGAGTGAGGCATTGTCCTTAACATCTTATTTATATGCTTTAAAAAGTAAGCAGTGATAGGTATCTACTCAGAGGACATGAGGATAAGGACACAAATGGACATTTGTACACCAATGTTTATAGCAGCATTATTTATAATTGTCAAGAGATGAAATCAGCCCAAATGTTCATCTACAGACGAGTGGTTAAATAAGCTGTGGTATATACATATGATGAAATATTATGCAGCTGTAAGACAGAATAAAGTTATGAAGTATGTAACATGGATGAACCTTATGGACATTATGCTGAGTGAGATTAGCTAGAAGCAAAAGTACAAATACTGTATGGTCTCACTGATATGAACTAACATTAGTGAATGAACTTGGAGAATTTCAGTTAAGAACAGAGACCACCAGGAGACAGAAATAAGGTAGATATTGGGTAATTGGAGCTGAAGGGTTACAGATTGCGCAACAAGACTGATTGTAAAAATTCAGAAATGGATAGCACAATATTATGTAACTGTAATATGATAATGTTAGTACACTGAATGAAGCTGAATGTGAGAATGATAGAGGGAGGAGGGCTGGGGGCACAAATGAAATCAGAAGAAAAGATAAACAATAAAGACTGAGATGGTATAATCTAGGAATGCCTGGAGTATACAATGATAGTGACTGAATGTACAAATTAAAACATGTTTTTGCATGAGGAAGAACAAAGGAATGTCAATATTGGAGGGTGTTGAAAATATATGGTAATTAGTATTTTAAAACTTTAACTTATGCGTGAGATTAAAGCAAAAAATATTTATTTGGTACAAAATTTATATTTTGACTAGTACATTTCCTAATATAACTTATATGGACAGTTTAGTTGAACACCATAAGTACATGGAACCTTGAGTACTGCATGAGATTTTGTAGATTTGTCCAGAGTGATGTTCCAATAAATCCTAGAATGATTTGAACGGAGAATAAAAGGTTTTTGCAAAGTTCCCTTGGAGGAATGGTGAGAAAGAGGGAAAATTCAACTTCCCCATTTGGAGAAGACCTGATAATCTTGCAAACAGTGAGGACCACAAAATCAATAGGCCGAACCCTCAATCTTGGGGTTTGTTCATATGAAGCGCATCCCTACAAAGGATAGGCTAAGCCTACTTAAAATTAGGCCTAAGAGTCACCCCCAGAGAACCTCTTTTGTTGCTCAGATGTGGCCTATATCTCAGCCAACACGGCAAGCAAACTTTCTGCCCTCCCCCATCTACATGGGACATGACTCCCAGGGGTGTAAACCTCCCTGGCAACATGGGACAGAAATCCTAGAATGATCTGGGACTTGGCATCAAGGGATTGAGAAAACCTTCTTGACTAAAAGGAGGAAGAGAGAAATGAGACAAAATAAAGTGTCAGTGGCTGAGAGATTTCAAACAGAGTCGGGAAGTTATCCTGGATGTTATTCTTACACATTAAACAGATAAGCTCTTTTTAGTGTAAGGTGTATTAGAGAGGCTGGAGGGAGGAACCTGAAACTGTAGAGCTGCGTTCCAGTAGCCATGTTTCTTTAAGATGATTGTATAATAATATAGCTTTCACAAAGGACTGTGTGATTGTGAAAATCTTGTTATGATGCTCCTTTTATCTATGGTATGGACAGATGAGTGAAAAATATGGATTAAAAATGAATAAATAATAGGGGGAACAAATGTGAAAATAAATTGGGTAGAGGGAAATACTAGTAAATGAGAGGGAGGGTTAAAGGGTATTGTATGTATGAGTTTTTTCTTTTTATTTCTTTTTCTGGAGTGATATATATATTCTGAGAAATGATCATAGTGATGACTATACAACTACGTGATGATACTGTGAGCCACTGATTGCACAACAAGTATGGAATGTTCATACATTAAGAATGTTCATGTAGTATGTTGATCGCTTTTTTTTTCTCGCTTGAGCAGGAACCAGGAAACGAATCTGGGTCTCTGGCAGGTGAAAACTCTGCCTGCTAAGCCACCATGACCTGCCCTGTTGATTACTTTTATTAATAAAAATTTTTAAAAATAGCAGTTAAAGAGACTTCTGCTATTGGCTAATGTAATAGGTTCCAGCATCACTGTTCAATAACTAGAAAAAAATCAGATTAAATTAAAAAATTTATATTTTACGCATTTGAAAGAGGTGAATAAATAAGTAAGACTAAAGAAGCTACACTTCTGTACTAGTTTATTATTGCTGTGTAACAAATTATGACCTTAAACTTAGTGACCCCAAACAGCACCCATTAATTAGCCCACAATTCTATAGTTCAGAAATCTGGGCCAGCATGCTGGGTTCTCTTCTTGGGGTCTTACAAGACAGAAATCAGGGTATCAACTGGTGCTGCAGTTCTCAGTGAAGGCCTATACTTAATGGCTGAAGACCACTCTCAACAACTAGAAGTCAAAATTGGCAGTTCACAACATGGATTTTGCTTTCTTCCAGGTCAGGCAGAGTGCTTGTCTCTGACATCCTATTCTGTACCCAGTCAGAGAAAACTCTGTGGGTGTAGGGGAGACATATGGCTAAGTTAGGCCCACAGTTCTCAAAGTCAACTGCGCAATAACCCAGACATGGGAGCAAAATCCATCATATGTAGGGGTGCAGGAACCTTGGAATACATTAGAAGTGGGAAATCTCGGTGTCTAGCTGACAATTCTGCCTGTTGAAATTTCCAAAGAGGGAACACATTCCTACACAAGGTGACAATCACTAATGAGTATTTGCTGATTCTGAGCTTGGGGTAAGGAGAAGTCAGTGAAAGGGGGCTCTATCATGAAAAAGAGAAATCAGCAAGAGGCTGGCCTGATAAATAATTAATGGGGATTTATATGGAAAAGAAAAACTGGTAAGAGGCTGGCTTGAGGAATAAATAAGTAAAGAAGGAAAGTACAACCATCATAAGAAAAGCAGAGCAAAAGTTACTGCTGTGCCATGTTGTTTAGGAGGCAAAGTTCCTGGGGAGGGGAGAACCCTTCCACAGTGAAATGTTTGCAGATGTTAAAGCTGTATAGGATAGTGGGGTAAAGAGCTTAGCTCCAATCTCTGAAGGCTACCTTGTTTTTTGTTCATTTTTTTCAGAGCTGAGGAGAAAGAGACATGCCCAGCTCTCATTTAAAATCATTATTCACCAGTCGTAAGCTGGTTTGTACTTTAACTGTAGCCTGGACCTAATTCAACTCAATCTTTTATTGGATTAAAGTGACCATCCCTCTCCTATTTGCTTAATAGGGAAGACACTACCATTTGGTGGAAGATAGAGCTTGAAGCTACTATGATTCTTTTATATATAATATTTGAATTAAAAATTCCTCGGCATTAAAAAAGGCTGGTAAATGTGACCTATAATAAAGAGATAAAACATTCAATGGAATATATGCACAGATGTTGCTGATATTGGAGTTAGAAGCCAAGGAATTTAAAATAACTCTAATTAATATGGTAAATAAAAGAGGGGAAAAAGGGACATAATAAATTAAACAATGGGGAATTTAAATACAGAATTGGAATCTATAAAAATAGTCAAAAATTAATTTTAGAATTTCAAATATAATGTGTAAAAATAAGAGCTCATTGCTTAAAACTAATGCACATTGGACATGAGAGAAAAATGAACTTAGACATTTCAGTAGAAATTATAGCATACACAGAAAAATAGGTAGCTCTAAGAGAAATGTAGAATACTGTAAAAAAAAAACCTGAAGTGTAGATATGGACAAAGTATAATTGGAGTTTCAATTGTACAGGAGAGAGCAAAAGAAATATTTGAAGAGATAGCATCTAGAATTTTACATAACCAATGGAAGATCCTAGAGGCTCACTGAGCCCTATACAGAATAAATACTATAAGACTACATGCAACTGTAGCTTATTTTAAAGTAGATTAAGAGAAAGCATTAAAAGCTCTCAGAAGAACACAACAACACTACTATCTTTAAAGTCACAATAGAATAACAGGTGGACTTTTTCAAGAGAAACTGTGGAAGTCAGGAGACAAAGTACAGGAATGCCTCATTTTATCGCATATTACTTTATTGTGCATTGCAAATATTGCATTTGTTACAAATGGAAGGTTTGTGGGAACCCTGTGTCAAGCAAGTCTATCAGTGCCATTTTTTTAAAACAGCATGTGCTCACTTCATATCTCAGTACCACATTTTGGTATTTCTTGCAATATTTCAAACTTTTTTATTATCATTATATCTGTTATTGTCATTTGTGATCAGTGATCTTTGATGTTACTATTTTAATTGTTTAGGGTGCCATTAACCATGCCCATATAAGACTGAGCTTAATGAATAAATGTGTGTTCTGACCAGCTATTCCCTTGTCTCTCTCCCTCTCCTTGGGGCTCCTTATTCCCAGAGATGCAACAATATTGAAATTAAGCCAATTAATTACCCTACCATGTCTTCTAAGAGTTCAAGTGAAAGGAGGAGTCACACATCTCTCACTTTAAATCGAAAGCTAGAAAGGATTAAGCTGAGTGGAAGGCATGTCAAAAGCCAAGATAGGTCAAAAGCTAGCCCTCTTGTGCCAAACTGTTAGCCAAGTTGTGACTGCAAGAGATCAGTTCCTGAAGAAAATTAAATGTATTACTCCAGTGAACTCACAAATGATAAGAAAGCAAAACAGCCTTATTGCTGATATGGAGAAAGTATTTGTGGTCTGGATAGAATATCAAGCCATGCACAACATTCCCTTAAACCAAAACATAATTAGGAGAAATTCCCTAACTTGCTTTAGTTCTACAAAGGCTGAGAGAGGTAAGCAAGTTACAGAAGAAAAGTTGGAAGCTAGCAGAAGTTGGTTCATGAAGTTTAGGGAAAGAAGCCATGTCCATAACCTGAAAATGCAAGGTGAAGCTGCAAGCACTGATGTAGAAACTGCAGCAAGTTATCTAAAAGATCTAGCTAAATAATTGATAAAGGTGGCTACACGAAACAACAGATCCGCAATGTAGATGAAACAATCTTCTATGGGAAGAAGATGCCATCTAGGATTTTCATAACTAGAGAGGAAAAAAACAGCACCTGAATTAAATCTTCCAAGGATAGGTTGACTGTCTTATTATGGGCTAATGCAGCTGGTGACTTTCAGTTGAAGTCAGTGCTAATGAATAATTCTGAAAATCCTAAGGCCCCTGTGAATTATGTTAATCTACTCTGCCAGTGCTCTATACATGGAACAACAAATATTAATAAGAACAAATCTGTCTACAACATGGTTATTGAATATTTCACGTCCATTGTTGAGACCCACTTCTCAGGAAAAAGATTCCTTTCAAAATATTACTGCTCAATGATGATGCACCTGGTTACTCAAGAGCTCTGATGGATATGCGTGACAAGATTCCTGTTGTTTTCACACCTGTTAACACAGCATCCCTTCTGTAGCCCATAGATCAAGGATCAAGGAGTTCTTTTCAATGTTAAAGGCATATTGTTTATGAAATACATTTCTTAAAACTAGCGCTGCCATAGATAGTCATTCACTCATTTGATGGATCTGAGCAAAGTAAGTTGAAAACCTTTTGGAAAGAATTCAAAATTCTAGATTTCAATAAGGACATTTGTGACTGATGGGAGGAGGTCAAAATACCAATATTCACAGGAGTCGGGAAGATATTGATTCCAACATTCATGAATTACTTTGAGGGGTGCAATACTTCAGTGGAAAAAGTAACTGCAGATGTGGTGAAATTAACAAGGGAATTAGAATTAGAAGTAGAGACAAAAGATGTGATTGAATTGCTATGATCTCATGGTAACAATTAAACGGATGAAAAGTGGCTTCCTATGGATAAGCAAAGTGGTTTCTTGAGATGGAATCTACTCCTGGTAAAGATGCTGTGAACATAGTTGAAATAACAATAAAAGAATTAGAATATTACATAAACTTAGTTGATAAAGTAGCCTCAGGGTTTGAGAGGATTGGCTCCAATTTTGAAAAAATTTTACTACTGTGTGCAAATGTTATCAAACAGTATCACATTCTACAGGGAAATCTTTTGCAAAAGAAAGAGTCAATAGATGTGGAAAATTTTATTGTTGTCTTATTTTAAGAAACTGCCAAATCAACCCAAACTTCAGCTGCCAACAAGATCAGTCAACAACCATCAACATTGAAGTGAGACCTGCCAGCAAAAGGATTATGACTTGCTGAAAGTTAGCATTATATCAATAAAGTTTTCTTTAAGGTACTTACATTGTTTTTAAAGACCTAATGGTATGTCACACTTAATAGACTACAGTATAGTGTAAAAATAAAAATAACTTTTCTATGTACTAGGAAACTAAAACCTATCTGTGGCTCACTTTATTGTGATAATTGCTTTATTGTGGTGGTCTGGTCTACAGTATTTCTGATGTGTGACTATAATGGGATATTTACAGTGCTAAAAGAATAAAAGGAGCCAAAATAGAATTCGATTCCTTCGAAATATTTATCAAAAATAGAAGAGGAGTGGATATGACAAAAGTTAAGAAACTATTTAACCAGTGGACTGTCATTAACAGATTAAGTACTAAAAAATTAATCAGTAAGGATATAAAATATCAAACCAGTATGATTAACAAACTTGACCTAAATTATATATACATATAATTACTTAAAATCTCTCAGAGTATGTTATTTGATCTTGGTGGAATTAAATTAGAAGTTAACAACAGAAAGATAACTGACAAATCCTCAATTTTTGTGAATTGAACAGCATAATTCAATTATGAATTAATGCTCCATGTATCAGAGAGAAGTCACAATAGCAATCAGAAAATATGCTGAAGGAAATAATAATGAAAATATAACAATAAAATTGAAGAATGCAACTAAAATTTTGCCAACAGGAAATTTTATAGCTTTTAATAATGTTATTAGAAAATAAGAAAGATTGAAAATAAAACACATAAGCCTCCATAATAAAAAGCTAGAAAAATAATAGGATAATAATCACAAAGAAAGTGAAATAAAATAAATAGCAATGATAAATGAAGTTATCATTTAAATAGAAAGCAGATATACCATAAAGAAATCTAAAAAGCAAAACCTGGTTTATGAAAACAAATAAAATGTATAAACCCTTAGCAACATAAATTATCAACAACTGGGATGAGAGAAATAAAAAATAAAAAAAAAAATCCCTGCAGATTGTACAGACATTAGAAGGAAATATAGGAAGATATTATGAACAATTTTATATTAATAAATTTGACAAATTGAAAGAATTAGATAAATTCCTGAACTTCCAAGGTTCATAGAACTGACAGAAGAAGAAAGAGAAAAACTAGGTAATTATATCCAGTATGTTAAGGAAATGTAATACATAATTAAAATTATACTGAAAAAAAAATACAAGATCTACTGTATTGAATAGTGTACCCCAAAGATTCACATCCACCCAGAATGTCAGAATATGGCTTTATTTGGAAAGAGGGTCTTTACAGATGTAACTAGTAAAGAGGAGGACTTTATCTTTAGTTATACTGGACTAGGGTAGGTCCTTACAGGAAGGCCATGCAGAGACACAGACAGATGAGTATCTTCCAAGTGACGATGGAGAAAGAGGTTGGAGTGAAGCAGTGACAAGCCAAGAATACCAAGAACTGTCAGCAGCCAACAGAAGTTAGAAAGAGGCAAGGAAGCATTCTTTCCTAAAGCCTTCAGAGGAAGCATGGCTCTGCTGCCATATTGATTTCAGACTTCTACCTCCAGAACTGTGAATGACTGAATTTCTGTTATTTTAAGTTATCTAATTTCTGGTCCTCTATTATGACAGTCATAGGAAGCTAATACACCAGGCTTCACTGTTGACTTCTTCCATAAATTAAAATTACCAATATTAAAAATACTTTTTCGAAGACCGGAAAACAATGAAACTTTTCCAATTAATTTTATGAGACCAGCATAATACTTACATACTTATACAGAACTGTAAAAGATACTTTACACAATGGGAATGTTACAGGCCAATACCTCTCATGGTCACAGATAGAGAATTCTAAACAAGACATGATCAAATTATCCATCATTATATGACAAGTATACAAGAATTCTGAGGTTTATTTTGGTTTACATTTGGATAAGGCAATACTGACTAAAGAACATCCATCAATATAGTTCACCAAATCAAAAGAATAAAGGGAACATCCATATGATAATCTGAATAGATGCAAAAATAGATAAAATTCAACAGCTGTTCATCATCGAAGCTATCAGCAGAAGGCTAAAGAAGTTATAGAAATGCTGCTTTAAAGATAATACATAATATAATACATAACACTGAAATAGTGAATGATTTCCTTGTGAAATCAGGAAGAAGGCAAGGTTGTCCATATTTACCACTTCTGCTCACCATATCCACTGTGATGCAAGTCATAAGAGATTGAAGCAGAAAAAAAATTGTCACTTTTCACAGATGACATTATTATATTAACAGGAATGCCAAAATCCCTAAAGACTGCAAACAAGTGATTAGAATTAATATGTGAAAATTCTACATCTTTAGAAAGATACAAAGACATTGGATAAAAATCAACTGCTAATCCATATACTAACAAAACAATTGCAAAATGAAATTATAAAACACCACTGACAATAACATCTCATAACATCAAATACCAAGGAATAAATCAAAAAACCATAGGTAATACACCTGTACTGGAAAATAGAACCTATTATGGAGTAAAATGAAAGTTCACAAACTAAATGCACTGGAAAATTCAATATTGTCCAAATGTTAGGATAAATTTTATCTATAGCTTGGTTTAAAATCCTAGCAGCATTTCTTTGGAAATTTCTCTACACAATTCTATGATTTATATAAAACTATGAATGATTTTCCATAGCCAAGAAAATTTTTAACAAGAACAAAGTAGGAGAACTTAATTTACCAGATATTAACATACCTATAAACTACAGTAATTAAACAAAGTTTATTAGAACTGGAAAGACAAAAATATCAATGGAACAGAATAGAGTCCAGAAGTCTGTGGTTATTTGATTTATAGCAGAGGTATCACTGCAATTAGTTGGGGGAAAAGATGGACTTTTTAATAAAAGGTTATTTGGGTATGTATATGAATAAAAACTCATCTTGAAACCTATCTCACACCATATACAAAAACAAACTTGAAGTGCATAATAGAATTAAAGTCAAAATCTAAACTGAAACAGTTTCCAGAACAGCCTGTCCAATAGCAGAAATATAAAGCGAGAATGTGAGCTACATATATAAGTTAAAATTTTCTAGTAGTCTCATTTAAAAATAGAAAAAAAGTAATAGGTGAAATTAATGTTGATGTAATATTTGATTTAATCCAATAGAACCAAAATATTATGATTTTAAGTTACTCAGTATAAAATTATTTGATATTGTACATTATGATTTCGTAGTAAATCCTCAAAATCTGGTATATCTTTTACACCAAACATCTCAATTCTTACTGGACCTATTTTAAGTGCTTTATAGACATGTGGCTAGCAGACAGCACAATCCTAAATGGATACATTGGTAGGGTAGGGAAATATTTCTCAGGCAGGGTGGCAGAAGCATGACCAGAGCAAGACTGATAATCTGGACTTCAGCAAATTGAAAAGTGTTCGTCAATACTGTCAGGAGAGTGAAAATGCAAACTGGATCATTGGAGACAACTCCCAGCACAAACGAGTTATTTATCTTCAGAATGTATAAACGGTTCCTACAGAATAATAAGAGAAAACCCAACCTTATAGAAGAAAGGGTGATCTGTACGATCATAGGTAACTTTTTTTCATTTTTGCATTTCTTCAATGTTTTAAAATATTATTTTAGGTTTTATTCTACCTCTCAAAACAATCCATAGTGCAGTGTTTATAAAAGCTATTTATTTATGATTACCTTTGCCTGAGAAATAGTTTTAAATCATTTTAATATTTATTTTTATATCATATTGATTTCATTTACTTATAAATGCTGCTGTACATCTGCATAATTCCTTTTCCCTGGGTAATATTTTTATATTATTTTCATTTTTTATATCTATTTGCATATATTATATATGAACATGTGTTTATATTTAGTTGTATATTTCTGATCATCCCAACACATTTTTTTCATAAGCATTGTGAAATGCCACTATATTATAAAATCATTACCACATGTTTACACTTGATTGCTTTTTAATCTAATTAGATTATTTGGTGGTTTTATAGTATTCATAGTCTAATAAAGAAAAATTTCCAACCTTCCTCTTGGCTTATTTACTTTTAAAGCAACAATTTTTGTTTTAAGGGTATAAATTTGGAAGTGAAGCAAAAGCATAGTACAAAGAAGCCAATTGAAACAAACAAAAAAGATAACCACTTGAGGGGTAGTTCAGAATGGAATTTTGCTATTTTTGTTTTAAAGAACATATTTGCCAGAAAACAAAAACCCAAATGTTTCTTCTGAGCAATATTAAAAATAGCAAGAATCATATGATTCTGAGTGTGAATTTGGTGTTCGGGTAACATCAAATAAAATGTAGACAATTGAACTTCACTAAGTAATATCATTGTTCCTCAAAAATGCCATATTCTAGAAGTGAGTTTTATAAAGCCCTATCAAGTTCTGTAAAACACTCAGAAGAAAAATGAAATGCTATGAACTGCAAACAGAATGGTATATGTAATTGCAAGATTAATTCAGTAACCAATGTTTGAAAGGCATTTTGAAATTTTACAGTCTTATAAAGGGTCAACTCGGGTGCCATTTTCTGGATGGTCAGTAGTCTAGTGTTTTGGTCAATGGGACACGATGAGAATTGGCCCCAGGTAAAGCAGTGTTCTGTATGGTCATCAGTTAAGATTTTTTTTTTAGTGGGAAGATGGAACCTAATGAACTAGGGGGAAGAATAGCAAGAAATCCAGTTCTGTATGTTGTAAGTGGGGTGAATATGGGCAAGTCACAAACTTTTATTTGCCTGGACAAACTGAATTCATACAGATGATAAAATCTTACATTTCTTCTCGTTTGGAATTTTCACTCTGAATGTACTTTACTAAAAGTCAAACCTAGGAAAACTTCTGTGCTCGATTGAAGTTTTATACTGGTGAAGAATTTTATGTCCCCCCCAATTTTTGTATGTGCTATCTCATTAAATTATCTCTCCAAATCACGGATTTAGGAAGGCAAGAGGTAATGAACAGTTTGTAAGTACTGAGGAGCAATGGGACCTGATTCCCGTTGTAACCAGACCAAATGCATAGTCAAGTAGAACACTTAGTAATGGACTTTTGTTATTTTTATTAGAATTTTAGTCAAACAATACAAGACAAAAGAAACTTATATTCATATCACATAGCCCTATCTATATTCAAAACGCCTTTCCAGACCACAGATATCAGCAGGGATAAATATGTGAGAATAGTTTCAGGAGTAATGGAATTATGCCTTGCTGTTTGACACTGTGGGAAACTCTATCAGAAGTATAGGCTCCAGGCAAAGAAAAAGAGAGCTTTTTTTTTTTTTACACATAGGGAGAATAATGATAATTGAGGAATGAGGTTGTCATTACTTCCCACAGACAATGTATGTCAGCATTTTACTCAAGTGAACAATGATCTTGCTAACATTATCATGGCATCTGAATACCTTGACCCACATACTAGAGAGCTGGGATCAGAAAAGACTTCTGAAAGCCTAAGAAGGGAATATTAAGAAGGATTCCTCTTACTTAGGTGTATCATTGACATTTAGTGAGACTGGTCTTCTTCTCTTTACGTTAACCGTTTATTGATTCCATAAACTGCTATTCAAGACTTGCAACAGCCTTTGAGTTTGGTTGAGTTTGCAGTTCACTCTCATTGAGCAATTTCTAATTCTGTGAAAATTTCCTTCATATTTTGCTCACATTCAGGAATTTCCTTTTGTTATACTCTCCAACTGTAATCATTTTGTATCTTCTTGTTGTTCAGTAAAATTCTATCTCATTTTTTATTGCACAGCAATAGCCATCTCTTTCAAAACCCTCACCAGCTCTGCAAGCACATTTAGGGTATTTTCTCTGATTCAACAGCAATTTTTTTGTAGGTCTCTTGCAACCCTTGTCTTCTGCCTTGTTTTAGGTACATGCCCTCAATCCCCTAACAACTGTACATTATTTGAGATCTCAGATTAAAGCTTGGCCACAATTTTACCCTGAATATACTCAGCATAGTATTTATTCATTTTTGTACAAGGTATATATTTGGTGATTATCTTCTGGGTACCTATTGTCTAAGCATTTAGAGCAGGCCTATTAAAATCAAGAAGCAGGATTAAAATATGTAATTTAGTTTCTCTCCTTAGAATTAATTATTTCTTAATATGTTTATGGAAAATGGAAATTTTTTTCTCCAATGCCAGCACTTTCATGCGTGTTTTCTTCCTGACTGAAATTAACTGAAAAAAAATCAGTGCTGCCATCAACACATTTTCCAACACTATGTTCCTTAACCTGATTTAATAGACTTTATGGAAATTAATAATACAGGAGTTGACTTTTCTTTTATTCAGCTTGAACATATTGCTCACTAATCAATTCAAGGTATGGGTGGGTCACATTTACGAATCCCATGCACTCTATGGTGAAAGGGGTTACTAAAATAAATCCTTAATAAACGTTTGGAACAGTGCTCCTCGTGAAAGGCCTTACCAGTTACACCATAAAGATTACAGTCGCCAAAATATAATCAAGCAAATAAAATAGGACAAAATCCATCCTATAAAAAGTAAGCATTGCATATTTTATCCTACAATGTGGGTATCTGTGATTTAAAACCTTCCATTTTCGTTCAAAGAAAGTTGCATTTATTCCAAGAGGTTATAAACCTTGATTTTTTTTCTTTTTGATGCATGGTTCAATCAGCATTATTTACTACAGACAGCAGCACTTGGGGGATATGTTAATTTCACTTTATCTTCACTGGCATAATAATGATTTATTAAGTACACTATAAAGGAGAGAAAAGAATAATCTAGTTATACAGGATTGGTTGGCTATTAATTTCTTTCTGCAATAAATGCTCTGGTTTATGATAACCTGTGTATAGACTTGGGTTAGTCAATACATTTTTGACACTGCACCTCTTCAATGCACAAGAATTTCCCACCACACTGACATTGCTGCAAGTGAGCTATCAACCATTAAATCTGAGTTGACACTGACTCCATCACTTGCAATTGTTTCAATTCAATGGGTCCTGATAACCCAGGACCATCACTTTAGGGGGCAGCAGTTGAGAGTATCTGAGGCCCAACTGCATTAACTCTTACCCTTTTTCAAAAGAGGAAGGAAGATTCATCCAGGCAACCGAGTGGCAGCATAGAATACTCCAGGGTGCTATTACCACACAGGCTTTGAACAACTGGCAAAACCTCATAGAACCATCTTCCTCAAAACTCTGGTAAACAGTGAAGGTGCTGCGGTAACTGGGCGAGTGCCAAATCAAGAGCACTCAGCTCTAAAAATGGTTGGAGAAGCTCCTGGTAGCCTTGCTGGTCCCTCCACAATCCCTCCCCAGCACAGTATGGAGTCAGCCTGGGCATCCACGTGGCTCTGGTGACTCGTTCCTGAGAGACCAGAGTAACTGCTAGGTACATACTGTGGCATGTGGACGTTGGTGCCAATCTTTTGGCTGGCAGCCTGAAAGACTGAACCAGGACACTTGTCCCTGGCTGGCCCTCCCAGAACTTGCCCAGCAGGCAGATGCAGCTTGCAGACAACAAAAGTAGTGTAAGAAATAATTAAATAAAAGTGGCCTGGTGCAAAGTATTATTTGCTTTATAGTTTACAATTCAGCACTTAGGAGGGGGAGAAATCTATTTCATAAGGTGTAGAGAGGGCATCCAAATTCCTGTAAATTGGGGGATTTCTGAGGTTCCAAGTGAGCACCAGCCTAGAAAAGGATGCACAGAAAAGACAGAGAGGACCCTGTACTTCATTTTCTTTTCAAGCTGATTTTCTTGATACAAGGGCTAAGCACGAACTAACACAGAGTCAATTTGCAAAGACTGTGAAAGGTGTTTTCTGAATTTGTTTGCTTGTTTTGTTAGCTACTGGCATTCAAGAAAATTTCTGTCTGGATAAAAATTTAAGGAGCAGATGATAGTTCAGGGACAAACTCTCAGAATTAACACTCTAAAATATTAAAATGTATAGTGTGCCACAAAAGATTACCAGAAAAAAAAGAAACAGGCAATGATGGCCCATCCAAATGAAACAGATTCAAGTCTAGAAACTATCAACAAAGAAGACCAGACTTTGGAAGTATTGAACAAAGACTAACAAACAACAGAAAAGATCCTCAGTATGTTAAGGATATAAAGGAAAACAGAGAAAGAACCAAAGCATACTAGGAAAACAATGAATGAGAAATATTAGAATCCCAGTACAGAGAAAGAAATTTTCAAAAGGAACCAAATGCAATACTGGAGGTGAATACCACAGTAACTGAAATGAAAAATTCTCCAGAGGGTTTGTTTCATCAACAGATTGAAGTTATATGTGTTAAAATATTCCAGCTATAATTGAAAGCAGGTACTTGAACAAATATCTGCAAACCCATTTTCACAGTGGCATTATTCACAATTGCCAAAAGATGGCATCAACCCAAGCATCCATTAGCAGATGACTAGATAGACAAAATGTTGCATATGATATGATACAGCCATAAAAAAGAATGAAATTCTGATATATGAGGTAACATGGATAAACTGTGAAGACATCGAGTTGGGTGAAATAAACCAGATCTAAAAGGATAAATACTGCATCAGAAACTAGAATACAAGTTACAGGGCCTAGGAAATGGTAGGAAATGGGGAGCTAATACTTAATTAGTATAGAGTTTCTCTTTGGGGTTATGGAAAAATTTTCATAATCAATGGTGGTGATGATAGCATAATATTGCGAATATAATTAATATTGCTGAATTATATATTTGAAGATGGTTAAAGGAGGAAATTGCAGTTTGTATATATGTCACTAGGATAAAAGTTTTTCAAAAAACCAAACCATGGGACTGTACAACACAAAGAGTGAACCCTAAAATAAACTATAATTAATAGTATAATTTTAATAATTTTGTTCCATCAATTTTAACAAAGTTACCACACTAATGCAAAGTGTAAATACTAGGGAAAACTGCATGTTTAAATGTGGGTATACAGGAACTCTATATTTTCTGCATGATTATTCTGTAAACCCAAAACTTCTCTAATAAAAAAAAAAATAAACACACAAACAAAGAAAAAAAGAAGGAAGGATTATAACTTTGGGCTCAGGGTGATAAAGCTACCCAAGATTAGTTCTATGCTCTATATAAGTATGATATAGAATTTTAGCTATTTTCAAGACACTCCATTGTGTTTTTCTTTTTTTCTTTTTTATCAGAGATGCCTGGAAATGCTACTTACCCTTGTGGTCACAGCCTCAATTACATTAACAAGAAAAGCTATTTATTGAGTGCCTATTACTGTACATGGAGCTTAACATAGTATCTCACTTTATTATTTTTCATGGCCTTATGTCTTAGAGCTGGTTCATACTGGCTATGATAACTGGTTCTACTTATTTCACCCAACTGCATTCTTTGATGTTACATTGATAACCTGAATTAGGCCACAGTGAGAGTAATTATAATAAGGAAACTGACAAATGCCACAAATCAGGGCTTTTAAAGTTTTTGGTTTAAGGATACCATTTTAACCTTTGGAAGTAGGTATTATTATTTCCATTTTATCAATGAAGCAATTGGGTCTCAAAAAGTTTAAGTGTCTTGCTTGTAGTCAGTACATATATTTCATGTCAGGGATTTGAATCTTGCTCTCTTATACTCTAGAACCCTTGTTCTTTCCAATATGGGTAAATCACTGGGGCTTGTCCTCTTATATAAAGTCAGCCATTCTAAATGAACTGAATATTCTTCATGAATTTCAGCCAAACATATGCCTTTTCTAATACTTTGCTTATGCTGAATTATTCAAAATGCAAATAATTGTTATTTTAGTTAATTTTTGCATAACAAGCTATTTTGTTGTCATTGAAGAGTTTTTCCTTTTTTTTTTTTAATGGGAGTGATGACTGCCAGGATGAAGTATTGGCACCTTTTTATGTGAGTGATATTGACACGTCAATACTGGTAGTTTAGCATTTGCATCCCAACTGACAAATTTAGCAGGAACCACAACTGGATGAAATGGCAGGAAGAAGGAGCAAGTGGGAAAGGAATTTAGAAATGTATCAAGATAAAAGAAACAACATAACAGTTTTTAAAAAGCATGGTGAGATTAGATTTAGAATTCACAGAGTGTCTCTTCAATGGATTATCAGTAGCAAAAAAGATACGCAGGCTTTCTCCCCATACGCAGAGTACAATTCCACATCACTCTTCATAATGATCCAGAACAGTTTCTCCATTCAAATCATTTTACTCGTTTGAGTGCTTGTCTTCTCTCTGTAATCTGTTGTTATGGAAATGACTTAAGATGTCAAAACATTGTTTTGTATGATCCCAAGGGGGAAAGGAGAGTTTTAGAAGGAAAATTGTCAGAAAGGTTTAGAGGCAAACTGCAGACAAATTTGGACTTTACACTTAAAAATCAAAACACATTTTTTTGCTTGGCTATGCTTTCATTTTTCAAAGTACTTCTTCCATGTGGACATGTAATTCTGCAGTTTGTGAAAGGTCCATGAAGCCTATCTTGAGACGTTTACCATACACCCATGAACCTAAATAAGCCATTGGCACCATTTCTTGTTTGCACGCCTGGTATATTTTAACTGTTTTGATAGAATTGACCAGCCTAATATAAATGAAATAAATCAAACCAGTTATCTGGAGTAAAGGACAGGCTAAATGACTGTTTAAAATACCTGTAATCTGTCAATATATTTCTGCTCTTGTGTGAAGTTAAACACTGACTGCATATATTAACTCTTTAAAAAAGTGTAAATCTATTCTTCTGGGCTCAATGAGTTGCTACAATTTTAATGTACGCTGTAAAATTACAAACACGAGCTTCAAAACACCATAACAGAAAATGTGTACCTATAAATAACATATTTATTCTCCTGCATCTTATAGTTGAAGGGAATACTGCAGCAGCACTTTTGACTTGCTGCTGTCCACTTATGTAAACACAGATGGATTTGAAAATAATAATCTAAACTGTCAGCCAAAACAGATAATCTTCAATTCCAAAAGGAAATATTAAATGTATAGACAAGAAATGCACCATCATGTGAAATCTTTAAGAAAACTGGGCTATTTGAAGGCAGTGTGCATGGTGGAAGAGAGGGAAGAGAATTTACTTTCTCCTTTTCTTCTTGACCTTGAACAGTCAGAATGCCGTCAGTGGAGAAAAGAAAGTGTAAGGGGCCCACAAATGAATTGAGAGAACATTTTTGAGGGCACAATCATCGGTTTTGGTCAACACACTGTAGAGGGAAATGGGGCCAAAATATAATTCAAATGTGGATGTTAAGAAGAAATTGAGATAATGTATGTGGAGGTATTTTACAATTTAAAGCTACTCTCAAATACAATCTATTTATCACTTTGCAAGTATTTCTCCTTTTCCAATATTTATGGCAGCCATATAAAAAAAAATCACATCCTCTCCTTGGAGAAAGTTAGTGAAGGTAAGCATTAGAAAATTTGAACATTAAAATAAAAATATACATTTCTATCCTAAGAGATTTTTTCTTGGATTTTACTTGTGCAAATGTCATGATTATTTTTATAAAAACAGAATTATTTCTACATTATAATGAACATGCAGGCAGTGTTACCTTAGGCAGTTAAGGGGCCAAAATTATTTTCAGTTATTATAATTATCTCTTTCTCTCCCTCTCTCTCTCTCTCTCTCTCTCTCTTTTTTTTTTTTTTTTTTTGCATCCATTTGTTGAAAAGACTATTCTTTCTCTACTGGATTACTTTGGCTCCTTTCTCCAAGATCAATTGCCCATGTTCTGTAAGTCTATTTCTGGTTTCTCTGTTTTGTTCCAATCATCTATGTCTATTCTTTCATTAATACTATGCTTTCTATTACCATGGCTTTATTACAAGTTATGAAATTGGGCAGCAAATCCTCCAGTTTTGTTGTTCTTCTTCACTATTTTGTTGGCTATTTTAGGCTCTTTGCCTTTCAAAATAGATTTTAGAATCAGTTTTTTAATATCTACAAAGTAACTTTGTGCTATTTGATAGGGATTGCATTGAATCAAGAGATGAAGTTGGAAAAAATTGACATATCATTGAATCTTCTAGTTCATAAACATATATCTCCATTTATTTAGATTGTGTTTGAATTATTTCAACAGTGTTATGAATCCTGTACATATTTTGATTGATTCATATCTTACTACTGTTTTTTGGCACTATTATGAATGGTATGTTTTCAAATTCCACCTGTCCATTTAATAGTATTTAGGAAAGCAATTGACCTCTTAGTTCTAGCAGTATTTCTTTTTTAGTTTTGTTGTTGTTTTCTATATAGACATTTATATTATCTGTAAATAAAGATAATTTTAGTTTATTACTTCTTTTCCAAACTTTGTAACTTCTATTTCTTTTTCTTTTCTTATTGCATAAGCTAAGACTTCAATATTTTCTTGAATAAGAGTGGAGAGAAGATAGCTTACCTTGCTCCCAGTTTAAAGGAAAAGTGTTCATTCTCATACCATTAAGGATGAGGTTAGCTGTTTTAGAATACAGTCTTCATTAGTTTAAGGAAGTACCCACTGTTTCTAGTTTGTGAATTTTCATCATGTCTGAGTGTTGAAGTTTGTCAAATTTCTTTATGACATGAATTAGGATGATTATGTTTTTTCAACTGTTAACATGATGAATTACATTGATTAATTCATGAAAGTTGAAACAACCTTGCATTACTGGAATGAGCCTCACTGGTCATTATATACTTTTCAGATAATGCTAAATTTGATTTGCTAATATTTTGTTAAGGGTTTGTGTATCTTGTTTAAGAGAGATATTGGTCTATAGTTTCCTTTCTTTATAATATATATTGTTTTCTGGTTTTGATATTAGGACAGTGTTGGCCTCATAAAATAAGGTGGTGCATTTTCTTTTTGCTTCTGATAAGTGGCAGAGATTGTCTTTTTGCTACTAATGATGTGCAGATATCCTGCTGTCACTGACTTAACTCCCTATGCCTGGTTGACTCTCTAGATCTATTTTTCCAACAGTGTAATTAAGGGATAAGACTAGGTGAGCTGAAGTGTTCCTTTCAGTTCTAGAATTTGTGTACCCATTTCTACATGCAGTAAGAAATCTCAAATTAAATTATTGCTCTATGGTTCATGGGATGCTCATGATACTTCTAAATACTCCCTGTGATTGAATAAAGCAGATAATATTTTCATTATTAATAAATGAGGTATAGAGTCTCAAAGAGTTATTTAAGTTTTCCAAGATCAAACAGCTTCTAAGTGGTATTGTCAGGATTCATACCCCAGATCAAATCACCATCCCCCAAATTTTCCTTTTTGCAAAATCACTTTTTCCTTAAACTTATTTTAAAATAAGTTCTTTATTGCATTAATAAATAATTTCATTCTCTCAATGTATTCACCCAAAGACCATTCCTGCTTTTGCTTAGAAACTTACTCCATTCATAGAAACTATAATGGAAGAAAAGTTTCCAGCTGCACAGTTTTATAAAACAATAGGATTTGTTAAGAAGCCAACCTGTCCTTTCTTATGCTATGCTTGTGACATCTCAGTTTTCAGCTATAGATATAAATCACAGTATTACACTTATTTTTATGAAATGAAACTTTACTTAACTAACAAAAGTACAATTGTTCTGCAGCTGTGAAATCAGTATTAGATGGATATGATTAAATAGCAGGGAAGAGGAAGGAGAGCTTCAGGGCTCTGCCATAAGGAAAAGGAAAGCGAGTTCACAGTTCTCAGCACTTGCCATCACACTGATATCTTTATTTCTTCTTATCTACAAAGATTTTGCTAATCATTGCACTCCATGGTGATAACAGATTTGTAATATAGTGATCAGATCCTCAGGTTGCCTGTCAAGAGTTTAATATGATTTAAAAACAGAAGTCAAGTCTAGAGGGCCTCTTGACAGAAATGATGTTTGACTTTTCCATGATAAAGATCAGGTGTTCCACATTCAGAGCAAAAGGAAGTAGAGTGTTCCTGAGTCTGGGATTTGTCTCTACCTGACAAGAGTCAGGCATTTTGCCTCCAGGTGCACAGGATGGGTCGATTCTTTGCAGTAGTGCAAGTCAAGCTAGTTGTAAAAAGTAAAAGAAAGATTTCAGAAGCTTAGCATTAATGGAGGATTCTGGGTTTGCCTATGTGGGCAGAATTTACCAAGAAGTAGCAATACTTGGAAAAAACATTGATAAAATATCTAGGATGAAGCATGGAAATTTTTTCAGAATATGAATTTGCAGATATGTAATAGGAAAGGAGGGTGATATAAAATTAGATATAAAAATATAAAATTCCTGGATGACCTGGACACTCGTCAAACTGAGTCAAACAATCTAAAAGGCCTCATAGTCCTTAAGAAACAGAACCCGTGCTGAGTCCATGAAACTGATTAATCTAGTATCTTCCCTTCATCTGCTTATGTGTGAGATATGATGACACTTGACTTTAATACTTATATAATAACAATAATCATAGAAACTGTAAAGCATGGTACCATGGTACCATGGTACCAGTACCATGTTCTAAGTACTCTAAAAATGTATTTATTAATGCATTAATTCTCACACAAACTGCATGAAACAACAAATAATATTAATCCCATTTTACAGATAAGGAAACTGAAATTTTGAGAAGTAGAGAGACTGGCCAAGCATCACCCATGTAGTAATTGGCAGAGCCAGGATTCCCAAGAGGTCTGCCACATTCTGAAGCTCCTGCTTCTGGCACAAGCATTGTGTTGCTGCACTACTTGATCAAATGTGGAATATCTGAATAATCAGGCATAATTTCTTGAACCCAATACATGCATAATTTTGTATATGAAGTCAGATGCAGCCTGGTAAAGTGGAGAAAATAAAAGAAAAACAAACAAACATGTACTTTGCAACTTGACAAACCTGAATCTCATCTCCTATAATGTAAAACTCACTAGAGATTATTCAAGGAACCATGCTTTCAAGGTAAAAAAAAAACTGAGCTTTTAAAGCTTGCCAAGCTTTTGTTGCATATATTAGTTTTGTACTGCTGCTGTTACAAGTCAATACAAACTTAGTGGCTTAAAAGAACACTAATTTATTCTCTGACAATTCTATAAGTTAGAAGTTTGACACAGCTCTCCTTGAGCCAAACTCAAGGTGGTGTCAAGGCTGGTTCCTTTCTGAAGACTCAAGGGAAGAAGCTATTTCTTTGCCTTTTCCAGTTTCTAGAGGCTTCCTACACTTGTTGACTCATAATCCTCTGCTATATCTTTCTAGCCTCCAACATTTTATCTCTTTGACCATTCCCCCATGGTCCTATCTCCCTCTGACCATAGCTGGGAAGATTCTCCAATTATTAGGACCTGTGTGATTAGATCAGGCCCACAGAGATGATCCAGGTAAATTGGCTCATCTTAAAGTCTTTAATTTAATCACATCTGCAAGGTCCCTTTGGCTATGTAAGAGAACATATTCACGGGTTCTGGAGATTCAGACATGGACATCTTTGGGAAGCCATTACTCTGTTTACCACAGGGCATAAATCTAGGAACCTGATAATACAGACTGAGAGTAAGCAAGAGACTAGCTGATAAATACTGGAAACACTGTAAATGTCAACCTCAGAATAAGATAATTCTCCAAGTAGGACCTTTGAAGAGCTTTGCTTTCAGTCCTATTCATCTTTTTCATCCTAGAATTGTGAAAATATTCCCCTTGCCTATAGCTTGATCAAATCTTCTTTTCTATCCTTCCCTGTAAGGGGCCAGCCATGTGAGAAGCTGGAACAGAGGGACACAAAGACATCATGGGTCTCATCTTTCCAGATCCTCAACAATTCTCTCTTTAGGCTATGAAGGTAGCTTCTCCTGGAGGGATAAAAGTCCGTGTCATCTGGTCTTTTTTGGCAATAAATGGTCTTTCAGGGTTTGAGAGCAAGATTCTATGGATAATTTTACATGGTTCAGATCAATAGCAGGTATCATATCCTTCTTCAAAGAACATCATTCACAGCATTTACCCTTCTATACCCATACTAAAAAAAATAAAGAAAAGAAAGTATCACCTTAGCCTTGGAAAGAAAGAAAGACAAGTTGATACTGAAAATTGCTAATAGGATATACTAAATCTCTTTTTAAAGTATTCTTAAAAAAAAGTAGAAAATAAAACACCCACAGAAGTCACATATTATACATGATATTCAATTTCAAAAGTCCCCTGAAGGAACCTAAAGAACCAGACATCCTTAAACATACACAAACACCCTCTATTCAAAAAAGCAAATTACTAACTTTTACATTTTGGGGGTTTATGTGCAAAATACGAATGAACCTATTCTATTTATCATCCCAGAATAAACCTGTCATATTGCCACAGGGATAGGGAATAGCCAATTGCTGATATTAAAACCTGCAAAAGGATCTCAATTAGAATTCCTATAGGGTGACCCATTTTTGCCACAGAGTGTAAGTAGACAGTGTAAATTATCTTACAACAAATTCAGAGAAATTTTGAACTCAAAAATCTTCCTTGGACAAAGAAAAAATCCTCATAAAAGTATGTTAATTGAAATAGCCTGATATTACAAGCATATTCACAAGTGGTAGGTTAGGCTCCAGATACATTTTTCTCCCTTTTGAATATAATATTTCTCCAATTTGGGCAGGTTAACTCAGTTGCTGAGAGCCTACAAGAAAGGGCAAGGACGAAAGAGTTCACCTAACATAAAAGTAAAATTATGTTCCCTCTAGATAGACTACTCTCAAATTCTGGCCAGTCACATTACAGAAGTCTGTCATTTTGAGGTTAGTTATCAGAACACAATATAAAGTAAAATAGTAGTTCTACTCTGTTTCAGTCAGGAAAATGTAGGTTGCACTGGCTAACAAACACCAGAAGCTTAGTGGCTTACCACAGCAGAAATTTCTTTCCTGCTCTTCCAAAGTCTGCCATGTGCCTGGGTAACTCTCCAGGGGAGCTCTCTTCTAGATGGTACTTGGCATTCAGAACGCTTCATCCTTGGGACACCTCCATTTTACATGGACTCTCACAGTTTGCTGTGACAGAAGAGACCATGGAGGGTCAAACATTGGCACTCACATACTCTCACTCCCAGCCCATTGTTCAGAACTAGGCATTGAAAGGCAACTGGGAAATATACTTTCAATAACCTGGGCGAACTGAAATTAATAGTGAGACCTGGCATTGCCTCCCACGTGCAGGTAGGTAAAACACATGGGAGGTACAAAGGTCATGATGTCTGTGTGTGTGTGTGTGTGTGTGTGTGTGTGTGTATGCATGGCTGACTGTTGTTCTGTGAAAAACATTATCTTAGGATGTGGAGGACAGTCCATGGGATAAAGTATGGGATGTCATTCCTTCATGCATATTTAAATCCTTCCAATTCTCTGAGATGGAATAGAAGAATTAGAGCTATAGCAACTTTGCTCATTTTTTCATTGTTGAAAAAACACTGGGCTGTTTGCTAGTTTTGCATAATATGTTGATTAAGACCACTAGTACAAATAGGATGTTAGATACATTGGGTAGCCAAAGAACAAGAATCTGCACTTAATTTATTCCCTTCCTTCCTTTTATTAACCTTGGGCTAGTATCATTTGTTGGGTAATTTACTGGCTAATGATTAACTGAATCCCATTTGAACTGCCTTCTTTCAGATTAGAGTAGAATTATGTAGAGCTATATCCTTTATTTTCCAGTTATTTAAAATATGGTGCTTATTCATATAATTTTAAAATTTATTCAACTATTCATTCTGAGGATGGAGGAGGACATGATATATCTCTTCCGAGTCCTTAGGCAATGCTAGTGCCCAGTTCTCTCTGGGGACATGCAGCCTTAATGGGAAGGTGCTGTGCTACACAAAATACTAAGAACACATTAAAAGAACATGAGACTCTCAGGAGAGACTTTCAGGACCAACATCCCTGACCCCACAGTAAAGTTCACGTTTGCAATCTGACTCATTCTGCATCCTCTGATCATGACTGTCCTGATGACGGGCCCAGGACATGGAACTTGAAGGGGGCTGTGCAATGTGATCAGAGAATGGCCTTCACCTCTATGGAAATCTGTTTGCAGTTTTGCTACTTTGAGTTTGATTTGAGGTACTTCGGGGGTCACTTTTTAAGGTCATTAAGCCTCAATGAAATCAGTGCATTTTCTGATGACTCTGTGAGCCAGCCCCATCTCTCTGTCAAAGTGTCTGTATCAACTGCGAACCACTGAGAAAGTCCCCCTGGTATCTGAAACAGGGAGTGGGGAGTGGAAGTAGAAATGACACATTTTGGATTAAACTCATGTTTAGTCAATCATTTTAACCCTTTCTTTCCTTATTCCCTTATAACATTCCTGCTTTTCCTTCCTACAATAAAATGCTTTGTAAACATGTTTTATGTACAAATTATTCCGCTAAGAACAATGGTTTTTAAACCATTGTTTAAAAAAAGACCATTTTAACCCTTTAAAAAGGAGTGAGATATGGTCTCTGGTGTGAAAAGAACTTAGACGTGGATCTGGTTTCTATGGGAAGACTGTCTGTATTCCAAACCCAGAATCCTATTATGATGTCTCAGGTGGTCCTTGGAATTTTAGCTAATAGTTTCCATCAAGGCTAGATTCTTGGCAATAAAAAAAGAACAAGTATGTTGCTTTGTGGCTATTTTTGCTTTGGCAGCTCAAAGTGTAGTATTGGCAAAAGCCTCTGATTTCTGAACCTGTTTCTCTGCAAAAAAAAAAAAATACATACATATATATATATATATATATATATATAGAGAGAGAGAGAGAGAGAGAGAGAGAGCAAGTGAGAGAGAGAGCAAGTGCGCGCGAGAGAGCGTACTTAGATTTCCTGAACATTTTGAAATAACATGCTTTACTTTACAAGGACAGAAATAGCTTCAATTCTAGACCACCTCTAGGCATCTTTCCATTTTGTCCCCTGAATACTTATTAAGCAACTTTTGCTTTTAGCTCATACAGCAGAGAAAAGAACTTATTCAGTTGAAATAAAGAGTGATTAATGACGTAATTGGTCAATAAACATCCTACAGTCATCCCTAGGCAAAGAACATGTTCAGCCCACTTTCCCTCCATTTCCCTCATTTGGAAAGATTGACGTACTGTGAAAGTCTAGTCAATAGCTGTTAGCATTTCTGAAACTCAACCAAGTGAATTAGAGATAAGTAGAATTCTTGGCAGATTTTCAAATTCCCCAATCCCCTAAATAACAGAGGTTACTGTACCAAGACCTTGTTTAAAAATCATGTCATTTTTCCCCTAGAAGACTTGCTTTCTTTTTAGCCATTCTTCCTTGTTCTTCTTTTTAAGTACTTAAGAACTTATTAAAATTGAAGCCAGTGTTTCCACACATGTTGGATTAGTCACACCAAGCTAAGGAAAGCTCCACAGCAGAATATGACAACTTCAGAAGCTTGACATGAGATGCAAAATGAAAGCTCCTTCTCAAATTATTTTTAACAGAAGTAGAAAACTGTATATTTACAAATAGGGAACAATTGCAAGTGTGTTTTCATCATTTTCTTGAAATAGACAGTGTTTTATGCCATAACTTGAAAGGGTAACTGGAGTTTATGACCTACTGCTGGGTACAGATGGCTGCTTTACATTTGACCCTTTAATGAGAGGTACTGCTATTTATGATTCATTAATAATCCACATAATAAGGTACTTAATTTGGTTATAACATGGAGGCTGCAGTAAGGTGCTCTTATGAGCCTGGCAAATAAAGACTTAATGATTATTGTTTTGAATGCCAGACTATAATATCAGTTTAGTATGGACTAATTGTGTTTCTCAAACTTTCATGTGCAGATGAATCGCCTGGGAATCTGGATTTGGATTCAGCAGGCTGGGCTTGAAAGTGTGAGCTCCTTACAGGCTCCTAAGTAATGCTAATGCTGCATGATCTCTAGATCATGTTTGAGTAACAAGGGACTAGATCTTATATGAACAAAACACACAAAGAGAGAAAAACAGCCCCAGAAATAGCAAGAGTGGACTGTCTGATGAATAAGTCCATCAGAATGAGAAGCATGGATTTAAGAGCGTGGCTGCAGCCAACATAACCAGCACTGTCCAGGCATTGTTCACCATCCAGGACATTGTATACCCCACACTCGCAGTACTCTGGTCCTGGTGCCAAGACAACCTGTATTATGAAATGGGTGCATCAGGATAACTGATAAAATTAAACATTTTATTTATTTATATCATCATGTTCTGATTCTCTGCTCTCTGGGAAACTTTTCAATTATAATTTACCTTTCATTTAGGATTATTTAAAAGGAGAGGCGGAGGTTAATGGATTGTGGCTAATTTAAAAATGAGAATTTCTCATTGAAAATAAATAATTAACTTACTGTAGGAGGGGGATCTGCTGACCAACGGATGGGAGGCGTTCCAATATCTCTCAGTGTAATTTTTTACTAAAACTTATTAAACATAAGTATTTTGGCCAGTAGCATAGTCTTGGTAGGTATGGGGCCGTGAGACATGAATCAACTTGAAGTTACCAAAAAATCAGTTCTCAGTCTGCAATTTGAGAGGTGAATCTTAGATCACATAAAGCTCATCTGGAAAATTTTTTAGAATATACAGAGGATAATTTGTAAGAGTGAGGTGAATAGATTTGCCCTGTGATGTTAAAATGCATCATAAAGATAAGCTAGTCACTATAAGCAACAAAACACAGAAGAGAGAAAGCTGAGAAAGGGTCCTAACCATTTGTAAAAAGTGAATAAAAAGAACTAGATGATTATTAGTTTGTTAAGCTGCCAGAATGCAATATATCAGAAATAGAAAGGCTTTTTATAAGGGGAATTTAATAAGTAACAAGCTTACAGTTCTAAGCTTATAAAAATGTCCAGGGAAAGATATCTTAATTCAAGAAAGGGCGATTAGTGTGTGTCATGGTTAGGGACACGTGTCAACTTGGCCAAGTTGTGGTACCTGTTTATCTGATTAGGCAAGTGCTGGCCTGTCTGTTGCAGTGAGGACATTTCATGGGATTAGGTCATGATCACGTCAGCTGCATCCACAGCTGATTCCATTTGTAATCAGCCAAAGGGGAGTGTCTTCTGCAATTAGTGATGCTAAATCTAATCATGGGAAGCCTTTTAAGGAGGACTCAGAGGAGACAGGTTCCATTCCTGCTTCGGCTGGTGAGCCTCTCCTGTGGAGTTCATCCAGACCCTCCATCGGAGT